>CM042406.1:5091765-5101765 GCA_023634145.1 Thymallus thymallus
GCCTCTGAGGAAACAATCTGTATACACACCCACACACTTAACACTTGGTGTAGGCACGTACACGTACACACACATACTCATACACTTGGTGCACGCACACATGTATGGACACATGCGTAGGTAAAATCGCGTAACCGACAATTATGGACAATAATTATTATTATATATTATATATATTATTATTATTGTTATAATTGTCTTAATGCATTAATTTATAGTTTAGCCAATAGCAGCTTTTTCTTTTTAAATGAAGTGGGTAAAGTTAGTCATCATTTTACAAACAGAACGGCACGGTCGGGAGAAGCTTGATTTCCAAAAGTTACAAGCGGTCAAAACCATTCGTTTTTGAGACATGGGTGTGAACAAAGCTGTGTTGTATTCAGTAGGTATGTCATAGATCATTTTCAAAGATGCATTATGAACAAACAAAAAACATTTGAACAAAAATGACAATTGTGACAATAACCTTTTACATTTGCATGACAATTAATATTTTTTCAAAAATTCCATAATTGTCACAGCCCTACGCACACGTACACTTAGTGCAGGGGGCTCACCAGATGACGGGAGAGGGGACCATGCTGCAGATGTCTGGAGGAGGAGGTTCCTGCCTTTGAAGAGGAAATCTGGGATGAGGCCCCCAATACACTGGACCACCCAGCCCCCCTAACCTCCCGACTCCCACCCAGCCCCCCTAACCTCAAAACCCCCACACACACCCCACAAACACACACTTAGCCAGCCATAACCTCCTAACCCCAATGACACGCACACAAAACTCTGCCACCCCATAAAGCAAGGAATGCTTTATGTACATTTTTCTTTCAGGTTTTTGGGGCAAGCTGCTCCTTTAACAGTTTAGATCTGGCTTTTTGATTTTTGTAGGAAAGATGATTATTTCTGTTCGGTTCTGTTCTACCATCCTAATATTCTAGTCTTGGTACTAATGCTGTGTTTTACCCTATCTGCAGCCTCTCTCTTGTACTGTTTATATTCAGAATGTGTCTATTTATTATCTACTGTTATATCCTATGACCACAGAGCCTGCTGATACTACGGATATCTCACCTGTGTAGCCTCGCGTAGCCCCAGTACACACACACCCTAACCCGTAACCTAACCATAACCCTAACTCTAACTTTTACCCTAACCCGTAACCTAACCATAACCCTAACTCTAACTTTTACCCTAACCCGTAACCTAACCATAACCCTAACTCCAGTTGTGAAAGGTACTTAAGTAAAAATACTTTTAAGTACTACTTAAGTTGTTTTATTGGGTATCTGTACTTTATTATTTATATTTTTGACAACTTTTACTTTTACTTTACTACATTCCTAAAGTAAATAATGTACTTTTTACTCCATACATTTTCTCTGACACACAAAAGTACTTTTTACATTTAGAATGCTCAAGCATGACAGAATTATGGCACCTATCAATATAACGCTTTGTCGTTCCTACTGCCTCTGATCTGGCCGACTCACAAAACACAAATACTGTGTTTGTAAATGATGTCTGAGTTTTTGAGTCTGACCCTGTCTGTCCATAATAAAAAATAATACGAAAATCGCGCCATCTGGTTTTCTTCATATAAGGAATTTCATGTATAGCATTTACTTTTACTTTGTACTTTTACTCAAGTCTGACAATTGAGTACTAACCCTACCCCTACCCCTATACCCTAAACCTAACCCCTAACCCCTAACCCCTAAACCCTAACCCCTAAACACTAACCCCTATACCCTAAACCTAACCCCTAAACACTAACCCCTAACCCCTAAACACTAACCCCTATACCCTAAACATAACCCCTAAACACTAACCCCTATACCCTAAACACTAACCCCTATACCCTAAACCTAACCCCTAACCCCTAACCCCTAAACACTAACCCCTATACCCTAAACCTAACCCCTAACCCCTAAACCCTAACCACTAACCCCTATACCCTAAACCTAACCCCTAACCCCTAACCCCTAAACACTAACCCCTATACCCTAAACCTAACCCCTTAACACTAACCCCTATACCCTAAACCTAACCCCTAACCCCTAAACCCTAACCCCTAACCCCTAACCCCTATACCCTAAACCTAACCCCTAACCCCTAACCCCTAAACACTAACCCCTACCCCTACCCCTATACCCTAAACCTAACCCCTAAACCCTAACCCCGAAACACTAACCCCTATACCCTAAACCTAACCCCTAACCCCTAAACACTAACCCCTATACCCTAAACCTAACTCCTAACCCCTAAACCTATCCCCTAACCCCTAACCCCTAACCCTACCCCTACCCCTATACCCTAAACCTAACCCCTAACCCCTAACCCCTAACCCCTAACCCTACCCCTACCCCTACCCCTATACCCTAAACCTAACCCCTAACCCCTAACCCCTAACCCCTAACCCCTAAACCCTAACCCCTAAACACTAACCCCTATACCCTAAACCTAACCCCTAACCCCTAACCCCTAAACACTAACCCCTATACCCTAAACCTAAACCCTAACCCCTAAACCCTAACCCCTAAACACTAACCCCTATACCCTAAACCTAACTCCTAACTCCTAACCCCTAACCCCTAAACACTAACCCCTATACCCTAAACCTAACTCCTAACCCCTAACCCAACATTTTCCTTGTTTTACTATCCTTGACAGGACTTCTGTTCCCCACAATGATAGTAAAACCAAACACACAGACATTAATACAAAATTTGAAAAACACACATATTTACGTGTTCCACATAAATAGTATGAAAATGTATGTACTCACTACTGTAAGTCATTCTGGATAAGAGCGTCTGCTAAATGTCAAATGTAATATGCACTTCCACAACATGCACACACACTGCAGCAGGGAATACACATGGATTACAGCGTGGACACACTGCAGCAGGGAATACACATGGATTACAGCGTGGACACACTGCAGCAGGGAATACACATGGATTACAGCGTGGACACACTGCAGCAGGGAATACACATGGATTACAGCGTGGACACACTGCAGCAGGGAATACACATGGATTACAGCGTGGACACACTGCAGCAGGGAATACACATGGATTACAGCGTGGACACACTGCAGCAGGGAATACACATGGATTACAGCGTGGACACACTGCAGCAGGGAATACACATGGATTACAGCGTGGACACACTGCAGCAGGGAATACACATGGATTACAGCGTGGACACACTGCAGCAGGGAATACACATGGATTACAGCGTGGACACACACTGCAGCAGGGAATACACATGGATTACAGCGTGGACACACTGCAGCAGGGAATACACATGGATTACAGCGTGGACACACTGCAGCAGGGAATACACATGGATTACAGCGTGGACACACTGCAGCAGGGAATACACATGGATTACAGCGTGGACACACTGCAGCAGGGAATACACATGGATTACAGCGTGGACACACTGCAGCAGGGAATACACATGGATTACAGCGTGTTGAGGGTGATGTGGGAGGCAGATGGGCTAACCACTCACCTTGTTGTGAGGGCATATATCCTCAGATACGCTGACTACACCACAACGTGAGAACAGGGAGCGTTTGGTAGTGGGGCTAGGGGATTTCTATACCTGTGATTTTCAAGAAACCAAGTGGTTGTGGTTGTGGTTGTGGTTGTTACGTGGACCGTTGTGGTATTCTTTGGTAAAGTTGCTCTTTTGGGGGTTAATGACCTAAAATCCATAATCTTCTAATCCTCCTCAAGATGAAAGGAGACATTGTTTACATCCGTCCTTCTTCAAAAGAACAGGCTCTGAAATTAGAACCAGTTAGTCAAACATTATACACATGCAGATCAGAGGAGCTGGGCACCCTCCGTCCACACTTCACCCCCCCTCCCCTGCCAACCCTTGCCCCACCTTGTCAGGGGTTGGGAGGGGAGGGAGAGCCAGGTGCTGCCCCCCTCTTGCAGAGTTCTCCTATTGTAGCTTCTCTCAAAGGAGACAGCTGTTGCATTTCACACCTCCTCCCTCTGTGAGCAGTGTTTGTGTGTGTGTGTGTGTGTGTGTGTGTGTGTGTGTGTGTGTGTGTGTGTGTGTGTGTGTGTGTGTGTGTGTGTATGCGCATCTGTTTGCTATCGTGATTATGTGAATGCATATGCATTTTTGTATGTTTGTATTTGATTCGACTCCTGAAAGAGGGCCAGCAAGGGGACATCAATGGTCCCCCCTCTTTCTCCTCTCTCTCCTACCCCTGCTGGCCCATCCAAGGCTCCACTGGTAACAAGCGTGTCCGGGGTTCCAATGAGCCCCCAGTGGGTGGACAGTCTGCCCTTTTGTCCCATCCCAGCACCCCAGATGCCTGTTGGGCTCCCTCCTTCCCCTTCCATCCCCTCTCTCCACCATCGTATGACCACATCGGCATTAACGGAATGGGACATGGAATTCTTTTGTTTTCCTCTGCTCTCCACGGCTGGATATGGGGGCCTCATTTATCCATAATGCAATCTACTGCCGTGTAGAAAAGCTTGAGCTGCAAGAGTGTCTTAATAGGCTCGTATTCTATAGCAAAGGCCAAATTAAGCCAAACTGGTACTGATCTCTACAGTTCTACAACATGTACTTAGACTGTTGGTGAACATGACACTGTAATATAATATATTGTATGTTATATAGGCATCCCCCAATGCAGTGTGTGTGTGTGTGTGTGTGTGTGTGTGTGTGTGTGTGTGTGTGTGTGTGTGTGTGTGTGTGTGTGTGTGTGTGTGTGTGTTAAATCCAATGTTACAGTTATTATATTATGTTTTTCTGAGTGTGTTTGTCTCCTACACCTGTCTGCATTAGATGGTAAGTCATTCTAACAGGGCTAGTAAGACATGTGCCCCTCAGGCCACAGAAACGCCATGTTGAGTCCATGACTGCCACTACTAGTTGTCTCTGTCTGCCTGGAGGGCAAAGGAACCTGCATTAAAAGAGGACAAATTCAAAGCTATCAGGCAAAAACGAAATGACAGCTTAGAAATTATTTTCTGGATGAATTGATGTTTAATGCAATGTCAGTGTCCCATATATATATATATGTGTGTCTTGAATGGGTGATGAATGTGTCAGTGATACGGAGCAAATTCAATTTGGGGTGACCCGCCTCCTAGCAGTGACCCAGTGGGGTGCGTGTGTGTTTGTGGAGCTGGGGGAGTCAGCTGAGTAGAGCTTGAGAGGGTTAGAAGCAGGGGTCAGGGTCCTACAGAGAGCAACACATGCAGTAGGTGGCGGTGGGTGGGTGTAGAATACTCATGGGACAGCACACCTCCACTGCACTGTGTTTGTGTCAATGTGCTAAATGATTTCCCTTTCAATTCCTCTGGTTTCGCTAACCATAACGACCTACAGCTGTGGTTATTCCATTTGAACTCTTCATCACCACAGTCAATGTAAATTACCAGCCTGTAGATTTCAGACCAGAGACTTCTATCCAAAGTACGTTCACCATTAAACACATTGTACATTTTATTTATGATGCATACCAGTACATGTGCATTCTAGAATAATGCTTTGTGGTGATGATTTGATTGGAGTTCCAAAACATTAGGTCTGTACCTTGGTTATAGTCAGACTGTGGTGGTGAAGCAGCAGCAGCACCATCTCCATTATAAATACAGCGGATGAATATTTAATCTGGCTCTTCGTAGGGCAGCCCAACAGCGAGGGGTCCTTAGTCCTCTCTCACATGGAGGCATGGAAAGCGTTTGAGTGGTAAGGCGAAAGCAACCGACTGTAGACAAAAGTCGAGGAGTTTAAGTACAAGTGGCCAGGGTTCCGCTCTAGAAGCATGGTTTCTACTGCTCCTACAGGTTTGCTTTGGTACTGCAGTTTAACTGAAGCCCGGCCCAGAAAGACCATCTCCATACAGGCCACATAGAGCGTGTATATTAACTCTGTACATTCATGATAAAACGAGCGACTTCGAGGCTAGTGTGTGACGCGATCTGGAGAGGAAGCTATGTATTGGGTAGGAAGTTGAGCGGAAGTGGGCGTTGCTACGTTGTGCAAAAGGTCTATACATATGTTCTACAAATATATATCCAGAATAGAAACCTGAAAAATGTGTTGTTATTGCTATATCCCCTGTTGTTATTGATGTGAGGTGGTGGTAGTGCTGTGGATGTGAGCAGGGCAGGACTGGACCTATGAGCTGATGTTAGAGGCCAAAGGGTTAGACTAGGGGTCAAAGGGTTAGACTAGGGGTCAAAGGGTTAGACTAGGGGTCAAAGGGTTAGACTAGGGGTCAAGTAGTGACACCTGCTGGATATAGGTGTTTATCTCTCTCTCTCTCTCTCTCTCTCTCTCTCGCTCTCTCTCTCTCTCTCTCTCTCTTTTTTCCTTCCCTTTAGTTCTGAAAGGTGACTGAAAGTGTTGTAATTTAAAAGTTTCCTTCACTACTTGACTTTACCTGACCTGTTACCATCTAACCCCTGAATTCATTAGGGCTACAACCAAAACACAGCAAGCTGGAAAAGCCCAATTAATTAAAAACAGTTCGTTCCTACTGGGGAAGCATTTTCATTCTCTCAGCACATGTAAGGGTGAAGAGCTCATGCATAATGAAACGTGGTCCATGTGATCATTAGTCAGGTGGGGGGATAACTTCATTTGGTGTTGCTCATTAAGAGATGGTTGACTAGGCCCTGGGGGTCTCTCAGAGAGAAAGGAGGGCCATGAAGGGTTAAAGTTTTTCTCGAATTGCTAACACATTTTGCCAATTCCCAGCAGAAAGACCATGTACCCCAGTTTATAAACACTATTCACCCTTTTTGACACATTTCTCTGGTCCATTCACATTTCTTTGCAAAAGTCTAAACACACCTCTCACTTTAAGACACAATTGTCACCATGTTGTCATTTAGAAAACACTGCCGTTCAATAAGTAAACTCAAACCAGTGCAATTTAAACACCCTTAACAATCAATTGTCCAGGTGTAAGCACTAACGACCCAAAAAATTCAACAAGCAATCAGGAGATTGGAATGAATAAAAAGGCCAACAGAATCATGGATGCAAACATCAGAGAACGAGGCAGAGGAATGGTAAGAATGAGAGGCAGAGGCAGAGGCAGAGGCAGAGGCAGAGGCAGAGGCAGAGGCAGAGGCAGAGGAAGAACAACAATCTCAAATGTGTTCCGTGCTACTGTAGTGGACCATGTTGTTGTACACGGTATGACAATGAGGGAAGCTGGGCTGAGAGTGCAGCCAAACCTGAGCCGTTTCAGTGTTGCATCGATTGTCCAGACTTTCAGGGATGAAAACAGGAACCATACTATGAAGTTGTACTTTTCTGTACTATACGTACCATGAAACTATATGCATTACAGTTGCAGAAGCAGACAATACAAAAAAATGACATGAAGTTGAGGATTCATATTGTCAATAATGTGTGACAATGTCAAACACTGTTTGTTAGCAGAATTGAAAGACAACCAGTTGTTGGTGGTGGACAAAGCTTTTTTTCGGAGGCCCAAATCAACGTCATCGTGAAGATGGTTGTGGTAAACAACCTCATACGCCTCAGAGAAATCCAGGCAAGAATTATTGAAGACAATGGCGTTTTCCAAAATATATAGTCATCGCATCCTTCGGCGCAACCATCTGCGCATGAAACAAGTGTACCGGGTTCCGTTTGAGAGGAACTCAGAGAGAGTGAAAGAGCTGCGTTTCCAATATGTCCAGGTATGTGTTTACATGTATTCCATAATTTGTGTGTAAATATCAACTATTGTACTGTGTAGGCTACAGATAACTTACATGTTGTGATATAGTTTTCTTGGCTTACTGTAACAATACTGGATTGGCTGTATTGAAATGTAATTTAATCAAATCTCATACAGACAATACTCCAGCTTGATGCCAGTGACACCTTGCATGAGTTCATCTTTTGTGGATGAGGCAGGATTCAACCTCACAAAGCGACAGAGGGCGCAACATTATTGGCCAACGTGCTCTCGTCGACGCCCCTGGCCACTTTTCTTGTTTTTTTACCCTCATTTCTTTTCCGCTAATTCCATTTTGGTGAATTTGTGTTGGTGACTTACAGTATATTACTGTGACCAGCATGATTGTTAAACAAGCAGGTGTACTGTAGAATGTTTGAACGGAAAATAAACATCCTGTAAGAAAGACAATTGTAGTATTTGTGTGATTGTATGATTCACATCGTATCAAACTCACGGAGTGGAACATATCTGAAATTCAGGGACACGTTATAGTTATTGCTCATGAAAACCTTTTTCATAATCGTTTTTTCAATTCCTCCCAGCAGTGTGTAAAGGGTATTCAGAAGGTTGATTGTATTTGATGGTTTTGTGTGTAATTTCAACGACAGATAATATGGTTTTTTGACTACAATGTTTACTTTTGGGTCAAAAGTCAAGGCTTTGGTCAAAATGGTGTGAGTATCAAGACGTGCGTTTAGGGTTTTGGGAAGCAATCGAGAAACTGTAATGAGTCATCCCTTTTTCCATAGACAGTGTTAAAGGTCTATGCTGGGAGTCTGTGAACCTGCCACTGTATGTACAGTATGGGCCAGTTCTGTTTGAGGATGAGGTAAACTCTACTGCATTCTCTCAAACTGTGAAGACCTGACCTTGATGAACCGCAACCCAGTAAGGTTGTAGTATTTATGTTTGTTTGTATACTTTTCAGAGAAGTGGCATTTTATTTCCTTACCCTCCACCTCCAGCAATATGGTGCAGGTTGGGCAGGGGGATGAAGGGTTTACACATAGTTTACAAAACAGAGCTCCATGCATTGTCTCCCTCAGAGTGCATTCTGGGTAGATCGACAGTGCTGCATTTCCCTCAAAAGCATACCAGATGCCCCATGTGACTCCTCCTATCTCTGTTTTCATTTCCATATTTACTCTTCAATAGATTGTGTGGCATCAATGTCATCAGAATTCATATTCATGCCTTTTATGCAGATGTTTCTCCCCAGTGTGTTCCAGAAACAGTCAAATCAAAATCAAATCACATTTATTTATAAACCCCTTTTTACATCAGCAGATGTCACAAAGTGCTTATACAGAAACCCAGCCTAAAATCCCAAACGGTAAGCCATGCAGATGTAGAAGCACGTTGTCACTCTATGATTACCTGCTGCTGCCCTCCCCCATCTCTTAACCTCTAGATCTCTCTGTGCAGATGCTCCTAGCAGATTCCAAGCAGACACCCTCGTCCATTTGAAACGCTTTACTGACTGTAGTTCAAAGACAGTGTGTTTATCCAGGCCCTCATAGAGCTCTGCCTGAAAATCACCATGAGGAATCAGCCTGATGATGGCAGAGGACAGAGCTCCGTATGGTATGTTAGATCCCCTGTTCAGAGAGCTGGTGCGCTTAACAGGGCCTACAGATGATTTCTGTGTGTTTGGCTGCATCCCTCCAGTCTTGTTGAACCTCATCTACAGTAGAGGTGTAAAAAGTACTCAGTTGTCATACTTTAGTCAAATAAAAGAATTCCTTAATAGAAAATGACTCAAGAAAAAGTAAATGTAAAATACTACAATTTAAAAGTATCTGGTTTTAAATGTACTTAAGTACAGTGTGGGAAAACATACTCAATAATCATACCTAAATAAAAGTACAAGTAAATGCTATACATCAAATTTCTTATGTTAAAGAAAACAGACAGGGGCACACTCCAACACTCAGACATCATTTACAAACAAAGTATTTGTGTTTAATGAGTCCGCCAGATCAGAGGCAGTAG
Organism: Thymallus thymallus; assembly: GCA_023634145.1. Taxonomy (NCBI): domain Eukaryota; kingdom Metazoa; phylum Chordata; class Actinopteri; order Salmoniformes; family Salmonidae; genus Thymallus; species Thymallus thymallus. The sequence continues at coordinate 5,101,502 of CM042406.1, forward strand.
GGATGACAACACATTATATTGATAGATGTGTGAGTTGGACCATCTTGCTGTCCTGCCTGAGCATTCTAAATGTAACAAGTTATTTTGGGTGTCAGTGAAAATGTATGTGAGGAAAAAGTACATATTTTCTTTAGGAATGTAGTGGAGTGACAGTAAAAGTAGTCAGACTTAAGTACTTTACACCACTGCTCTACAGTCATACCTCTAATGTAATGACTGGTGCATGACACAAACACTGACTCAAAATAGGTAATCTAGCCCCTC
>CM042406.1:5106765-5179265 GCA_023634145.1 Thymallus thymallus
CCTTCCTGTTCACCCTCTACACCTCGGACTTCACATATAACTCTTAAACATGCCACCTACAGAAGTTCTCGGATGACTCCGCAATTGTAGGGTGCATCAGGGGTGGGCAGGAGGAGGAGTACAGGAGCACAATCAATGACTTTGTGGTGTGGTGTGAGCAGAACCACCTTCAGCTCAACATCAGCAAAACAAAGGAGATGGTGGTGGACTTCAGGAGAACCAAGGCTCAACCGACTGTAGTCCTTATACAGGGAATGGATGTTGAAATGGTTGGGTCATACAAGTTCCTGGGAGTCCATATGGACAACACGCTGGAATGGGCTGGTAACACCGGGTCTCTGTACAAAAAGGGCCAAAGCCAACTCTACTTTCTGAGGAGCCTCAGGTCCTTCAACATGTGCAGTAAACTACTGCATACTTTCTACCAGTCTGTGGTGCCCAGTGCCATCTTTTTTGCAGTGGTGTGCTGGGGCGCCAACATAAAGGCTGGTGATTCTTCTCAGGTAAATAAGATGATCAGGAAGGCTAGCTCTGTTCTGGGGATTAACCTTGACACTCTAGAGGAGGTGGAGGAGAGAAGGATCCCTGCCAAACTGCTGGCCATCATGGACAACGTCACCCACCCTCTGCATGCCATGGTTATGACGCAGAGGAGCACCTTCAGTCACAGACTGATCCCACCACTGTGTGCCAGAGAGCGCTACAGGAGGTCCTTCCTGCCGGCGGCTCTTAGACTATTTAATGCCTAACCGGGGTGCCATGCCGTCGGCAACATAGACCTGGAACTGTTGGGGTGTTAGGACCTACTTTTAACAATTAGACATACATCCATCCGTGAGTAACTCTCTGGCCTGTAATCACTCATTCACTCAGGACTTATTCATTCAGCACTCATTCATTCAGGACTGTATGTACATATTCATGTACAGTTGTTATATCATATCACGTGCAATATTGTTAGTAATTTTTGGACTGAACTTGCGTAGTCATTCACTCAGGACTGTATACCTGTATCCTGTCAGTAGTATATACTGTAGTATACAGTAATACACGCATTTAGCTATTTAAGAATCTTTCTCTGACATCAACCTGTAACCATGCAAATATATTTTTTATTTATACCAACATGCAATAATTGAATAATGTTTTCACCTAACACTATAACAATGTATAGTTGACAAATTCAGTCATTCACTCATACTATGCAATGCGTTTCTATAGCTTTTTGCACTCCAGACTTTGTGTATTTTTATTATTTTTCATACTGCCGCACTATGTATCATGTATCGTGTATCTGTCTTTTGCACCGCCCCTGTGTACTTCGTAGCTGCTTGATAAAGTAATTTCCCCATCTATCTATCTATCTATCTATCTATCTATCTATCTATCTATCTATCTATCTATCTATCTATCTATCTATCTATCTATCTATCTATCTATCTATCTATCTATCTATCTATCTATCTATCTATCTATCTATCTATCTATCTATCTATCTATCTATCTATCTATCTATCTATCTATCTATCTATCTATCTATCTATCTATCTATCTATCTATCTATCTATCTATCTATCTATCTATCTATCTGCATCCTAGGTGGATAACGTAGCCAGGTGTTACACAGAGGGACCTTTAGGAGAGTGGTCCACCGCCCAGGGTGACTCAAAATATGTTTTAGATTAATCCAATGACTCTTTCAGCACCTTCAGTAAAACCCCTGACTCCCTGGAGGATACAGGCTTCAGTGACATCATGCAGGGTGGGTGGTTGGGTGTCACCCAGAACAATTGTTCTTTGGCAGTCCCTCATGTGCTGCAGCATGGCAGGTGCTTATCAGAGCCTCCAGCCCTCTGGACCACTCATTTACTCAGAACCATCCCCGGGAGGAGAACCAACCCTTCCCCGGCACCAGCCCCGGTCTGTTTCAACACCACATTGTTGTGGCAGTGTTCTGTTAGATTGAAATCTGCAGTAGAAAGTGTAATTTCCTTAGCCCACTTCAGTCTCTACCACCACCTCCTAGTCCACCGTGTACATTTCCACCCCATCACTCAATGCAACACAAATGTCCCTGTATTAACAATGCTATTGATAGCACATTATAACGTTGGGCCTTGCCTTTTTGACCTTGTGGTTTCAGAACATGTTCCCATATGTTATTAAGAGTGAATGCTGTACGTTTGTTGGGTTTACAGGGTAGAAGTGGGTTCATATGTTATCTGTAGAATTGACCTGATTCCAGAAATCCTCTCCCAGTGTGGAGATATTCCTGGTTCATGTGACTAACGGATGTCATGTAGTCTAATTTAAACGCCTGAGGGGTATCAAATCCCCCCACACAAAGACATTAAAGACATGCTTTAGGAGAGCAGCAGTTTCTGTTCCTCACTGGGATCTACATTCATTATGTCCTCTATACAAAACTGCTGCTCTAGAACCTGACAGACTGGCGTGTGGAAGCTGGTGTGTCCTGTCATGTCGTCTAAACTGATATTAACATAGTCCTCTGTTGTTCATCTGACTGACTGGCGTGTGGAAGCTGGTGTGTCCTGTCATGTCGTCGAAACTGATATTAACATAGTCCTCTGTTGTTCATCTGACTGACTGGCGTGTGGAAGCTGGTGTGTCGTGTCATGTCGTCTAAACTGATATTAACATAGTCCTCTGTTGTTCATCTGACTGACTGGCGTGTGGAAGCTGGTGTGTTGTGTCATGTCGTCTAAACTGATATTAACATAGTCCTCTGTTGTTCATCTGACTGCTATGCTGCATCATGAAAGTAAGGATCAGAACAACTCCGTTAATGCAGGCCAGAAACTTGAATGGAAAAGAAAGTATAGTATTAGTGCTCTGTAGTCCTAAAAATAAAGTTATTACTTCTAGTTCTGTGGATGTAGTTCACTTGGCCTTACAGTTTATCATCAGGCCTAGTCATGAAATGCTAACAATCATTAAACTACATGCCACGGATCAATTAAGTTCAATTTCTGACACATTTTACAATGTAACTGTACAGTAGACTTTTTAATTGGATTACAAATAATGCCTACTATTCTGTATACTGTGTCATTGGATTACAGATAATGCCTACTATTCTGTATACGGTGTCATTGGATTACAGATCATGCCTACTATTCTGTATACTGTGTCATTGGATTACAGATAATGCCTACTATTCTGTATACCGTGTCATTGGATTACAGATAATGCCTACTATTCTGTATACCGTGTCATTGGATTACAGATAATGCCTACTATTCTGTATACCGTGTCATTGGATTACAGATAATGCCTACTATTCTGTATACCGTGTCATTGGATTACAGATCATGCCTACTATTCTGTATACCGTGTCATTGGATTACACATAATGCCTACTATTCTGTATACCGTGTCATTGGATTACACATAATGCCTACTATTCTGTATACCGTGTCATTGGATTACAGATCATGCCTACTATTCTGTATACCGTGTCATTGGATTACAGATAATGCCTACTATTCTGTATACCGTGTCATTGGATTACAGATCATGCCTACTATTCTGTATACCGTGTCATTGGATTACACATAATGCCTACTATTCTGTATACCGTGTCATTGGATTACACATAATGCCTACTATTCTGTATACCGTGTCATTGGATTACAGATCATGCCTACTATTCTGTATACCGTGTCATTGGATTACAGATAATGCCTACTATTCTGTATACTGTGTCATTGGATTACAGATAATGCCTACTATTCTGTATACCGTGTCATTGGATTACAGATAATGCCTGCCTATTCTATATACCGTGTCATTGGATTACAGATAATGCCTACTATTCTGTATACCGTGTCATTGGATTACAGATAATGCCTACTATTCTGTATACTGTGTCATTGGATTACAGATAATGCCTACTATTCTGTATACCGTGTCATTGGATTACAGATAATGCCTACTATTCTGTATACCGTGTCATTGGATTACAGATAATGCCTACTATTCTGTATACTGTGTCGTTATTCTTTTATTGCTTTATTACTCCAACTGTTACTGTTTTGCGCACCCCTGCTGTCAACGACAACACACCCACCTCTACCCCCCCCCCGCTGCATGTGCACTAGGATATTTTCTCAGGAGGTGGGCACCTGCTTTAGTTTCCGTAGCGATTGTTTCCAGGGCCTGTGCCTATGGTCTTGACATTTTTGCGCTGAGGTAACGTTTCCTTGCATTGATAGGCTGAATAGCTGCCTGTCCATTGTGCTCTATGTTAGCTCCACACGGAATTATAACAGAGAGGCCTGGACCTCGACAGAAGGAGGGGGATTCTGGGGAATTCCTGTGGCATTTTGATTGTCTTCCCAGTTTTACCATTAGTAATCAGTGTAGGAACAGTTCAGTGCCATGGAGTCAAGGGCATATCACATCTCCAGTGATTGTACTCCACATTGCCATGTTTACATTACCAGTCGTAAGGCTTTCAATGCCTCTATGTGTTTACTGTTCAGAGGAACAACTTATGTTCTATAGGAAGAAGAGAAGAGAAGAACATTCTCAGAGCCTAGGACTATGTTTTTGTGAGCCTCCAATAATGAGGCAACTTGTAAAAATAGTCCTGCACTTCATTTTCACATTCTTTCACTCTCAATTAACAACTAACCCTTTCCCTTCTTCCCTCTCCTAAAAAAAAGCCAGGATGACGAGCGAGTGGACCTGCTTGATTGGGTTTCAGCACGTTTGAGGAAAGAATCTCAGACAAAGTGCCAAAAAGTGCATCCTCCAGATCTTACCGACAAAGGAAGAAAATACCAAAAAAGACAAATAAACAAATATGGGCTTGGTGTTTCTAGTTACAGAGGACTGAGAGAGAGCAGAAGGGAACAGGGAGCTCCAGCCTAAGTGGTGTTAGAAGGAGTAGACTCTTGATGATGGAATGGTGCTTAAGTGAGTGGCTCTGTTTACCTTGGTGCTGCTTGATTTGGCCTAGATGCTTTAGAACCTTCAGGTGCCTGGTTTTACCCATTGTCTGTGGAGCATTAGATCATCTTCCCTTTAAGTCATGTCATCAGATGGTGGTTATGGGTTTATACATCTCTAATTGGGCCTGTGTTACTTGTCAGCACCAGGAGCTATTTCCACCACAGTAATAGTAGTAGTAGTAGTGGTAGTAGTGTGCGTGTGTGTGGGTGCGTGCGTGCGTGTGTGGATGAGGTGTGTGTGTGTGTGTGTGTGTAGTCATGGGGAATGCGGTGGGAGGAGGCTGGGTGTTTCAGAGCACATAGGAACATTTTCCCACTGCTTGTGGAGCCACAGTTCTGTTGTCTGGGTTAGGCAGCCACATTGTATTTGTGTCCTGTGTATCACTTCCTTAGTGAGATTGTGGATTGTATAGGGGAACAATGGTGTGTTTCGCCTTGAAAGGACACTTCAATCACTCACTATGCTGTAAACCAGAAGTATACAGTCGCTCAAAGACAAAAAGTACTTTTCCCACTGTTATCATTTGAAAACAATCAACATCATAATGAATCTTAATTTATATGGTATGTAATATATGTTTATATAGATGTTGATGTAACCCAACAACTAGCAGTCATAATTTGCAACGACATACATCGAGATATAATTGATTAACTGTTCAAGTCTTTGATTGCAGCCATCTTAGCTCACTCTGCCAAGTTTTTCATCCCCCAAAAGTATGTGTGGAAAAAATATCAAGTTTCGCTAGATATGATTCTCCAACAGATTGTCATCCTGCCAATTAGTACTTGAAAAGGCTGTTTTTTTTTATCTCCTCTATTCTCTGGTAACAATGTTATAGTCATAAATAGTCTTGTCTGTAGAAAACCCAATCCCCTGAAGCAGCATATACCTACACTACCTGCTCCCTCCTGCCAACACAAACGTCCCTGCAAACAATAATGAGTCGTTAGGACGTTACAAAATGGTTGCCTAAAGTCGTCAGGACGTTGCGTCATGGTCCTCTGTAGGTTATGTCTAGTTCTCAGTTGGTCTCAGAGACGTGCCTGATTACATTTTTAGGACGTTATGTCATGATCCTCTGGAGGTTTTGTCTAGTTCCCGGTTTGTCCCCGGGACGTCACCAGAGGGTCGCAAAGAAACGTTCTTCCCACCCCCCCCAAAAAATGTTACCCAGGACACATACAGCCTAGCTTCATTACACATCTCCTCTTGTTACTGTTGCCAAGCCCATCAAGGCCCTGATTGGTGAGCCAGTCACAGCTCTTTATCTCTCAGCAATGCAAAGGACACACAGAAATAATGCTTTTAACATTAGTGTTTTCAACTTACATATTTGACTACATATGTTTATTCATACAGTATTTATTATTTAACATATTCCCATCTGGGATTTAAACTCACAACCTCTTGGTTCACATCATGCTGATTTTCCTGCTACGCCACCATGTCTGTATCAATGACTGATTCCACCTGTAGGCCTATTCCTATACTTTGCACTTCAATGTAAATTTTAGCTCTGTTGAAAATACACTGTAGAAAAAAGATTATATTTATCATAGTGATTCAGGAGAACGTTCCCTTGGGACCATCACGCAACGTCCTAACATGCTACCCAGACCGTACGCGCACGTGTGCCATCGCGTGCAAGTTGATTTTGTCCCCCAACACCAGACGCAATCAGGACACGCAGGTTAAAATTTCAAAACAAACTCTGAACCAGTTATATTAATTTGGGGACAGGTCGAAAAGCATTAAACATTTATGGCAATTTAGCTAGCTTGCTGTTTCTAGCTAATCTGTCCTGGGATATAAACATTGGGTTGTTATTTTACCTGAAATGCACAAGGTCCTCCACTCCGACAATTAATCCACAGATAAAACGGTCAACCGAGTTTGTTTCTAGTCATCTCTCTTCCTTCCTTCGGGCTTATTTTTCTTCTTTGGACTTTATATGGCGGTTGGCAACCAACTTTAAGGTGCATTACCACAACCGACTGGAGTATGCTCCTAAAAACCAATGAGGAGATGGCACGTGGGTATATGCTCCTAAAAACCAATGAGGAGATGGCACGTGGCTATATGCTCCTAAAAACCAATGAGGAGATGGCACGTGGGTATATGCTCCTAAAAACCAATGAGGAGATGGCACGTGGGTATATGCTCCTAAAAACCAATGAGGAGATGGCACGTGGATATATGCTCCTAAAAACCAATGAGGAGATGGCACGTGGGTATATGCTCCTAAAAACCAATGAGGAGATGGCACGTGGGTATATGCGCCTAAAAACCAATGAGGAGATGGCACGTGGGTATATGCTCCTAAAAACCAATGAGGAGATGGCACGTGGTTATATGCTCCTAAAAACCAATGAGGAGATGGCACGTGGGTATATGCTCCTAAAAACCAATGAGGAGATGGCACGTGGGTATATGCTCCTAAAAACCAATGAGGAGATGGCACGTGGGTATATGCTCCTAAAAACCAATGAGGAGATGGCACGTGGTTATATGCTCCTAAAAACCAATGAGGAGATGGCACGTGGGTATATGCTCCTAAAAACCAATGAGGAGATGGCACGTGGGTATATGCTCCTAAAAACCAATGAGGAGATGGCACGTGGTTATATGCTCCTAAAAACCAATGAGGAGATGGCACGTGGGTATATGCTCCTAAAAACCAATGAGGAGATGGCACGTGGGTATATGCTCCTAAAAACCAATGAGGAGATGGCACGTGGGTATATGCTCCTAAAAACCAATGAGGAGATGGCACGTGGGTATATGCTCCTAAAAACCAATGAGGAGATGGCACGTGGGTATATGCTCCTAAAAACCAATGAGGAGATGGCACGTGGGTATATGCTCCTAAAAACCAATGAGGAGATGGCACGTGGGTATATGCTCCTAAAAACCAATGAGGAGATGGCCCGTGGATATATGCTCCTAAAAACCAATGAGGAGATGGCACGTGGGTATATGCTCCTAAAAACCAATGAGGAGATGGCCCGTGGTTATATGCTCCTAAAAACCAATGAGGAGATGGCACGTGGGTATATGCTCCTAAAAACCAATGAGGAGAGAGGCAGGACTTGCAGTGGGTTGAGCATCACAAATAGAACCAAGTTATATTTTAGCACCTGGCAATGCAGACACTCATTGAAGCGCGCGAGCAGTGTGGGTGCAATGATTAAATAACATGTATGTGTACATTTATTGTGCGACGTGAGCGGTGTGGTCAGCATGTAAGGACTAGTGAAATAAAAGTCCTAAGAATGTCCTAAAAAGGTCCTGACATGGTCCTGACATGGTCAGTGATGTCCTGAGAACTTACAAGGAACTACACAAAGGTCCCCCGGAGAACGTTCCCTTGGGACCTTCACACAACTTCCTAAAGACTAGTGAAACTAAAGTCCTGAGAACATCCTAAAAAAGGTACTGACATGGTCATCAGTGATGTCCTGAGAACGTCCTAAAGAGGTCCTGACATAGTCCTCAGTGATGTCCTGAGTTTGTACAGGGAACTAGACAAAGGTTCCCCAGAGAACATTCCCTTGGGACCGTCACGCAACACTCTTATAACGTTCTCAGAACGCAGTGAGATAACGTGGCGCTGAAAAACGAATGGAAACATTGCCAAATGTCCTCAGGATGTCCCCTGTTTGCTGGGATGCCCACCTCCACAACTATGCAATCAAGCACACACTTGTTGCTCTTGCAGTGACTCCCCCCACCAGCCCCAGCCCCAGCCCCCCTATTAAACAGAATGTTATGTATTTCCAGCCCACACTAAAAAACCATTGGAATGGACAAAACAGAGAGATAGTGCTGGCTGTCCTCCCACCATCTCTAAACACATGGAAAATAATCAGATGTTTATCTCAAAAGCCCCTATGTAAGTAACAAGAGAAGCGGTAAAATGGCAATTATTATTGTATGGTGTCAATTAAATGTAATTAAGATCATAAAATGTATTGATTCATTGTTTTGACGATTGATTTATCATTTAGAGTAGAATAAAATCGTTAACCTCCACATCCACATTAAAGTGTGAATAGCATTGGAATGCTTATAGAGTGGGATTGACACCAAACCCCATCCAAATCAAAGATGGTCTGGTATCGAACACATCAAACACATGGTTTCTATGTATTTGATACCATTCCATTCACTCAATTCCAGCCACTACTATGAGTTGTCGTCCCCTCAGCAGCCTCCTGTGATACATCATTACGCAGACCAGGGCTGTGGCCTACTGATCCTCTTATCTGCCACCCCCTCATCTCCATGGTAACACAATATACCAGGAGGAGCTGTTTGGATCACGTGGCTGCGTCTCTTTGTGGCTCAAGACCTTTGGATCCTCCCAACACCCTTTGGGGTGTTCCCTTTAAACTGAAGTGTCCATGTGCAGAGCAGTGTAGGGTTGGAGGGCAGCAGGCCAGTGAAGTTGGGCTCTTATAGGTATGTTCCTGAATTCATTTGTGGTGGTGTTGGTGGTGGGATAGTTTAGGAGTGCTGAGTTTTCAAGGGAATTAACCAGGTGGAAGGGGTTGTTGAGCTGAGTGGCCATCACCTCCAATAGCTTGGAACCACTTAAAGGTTTTTTTTTTGCATAATGCTAGGAAGTGCTTAAAGCAGCTCCAACATCATGCATCTTTCACCGCCCTCTTGGTCATTGTGCCCAGTGTTCTCTCCCCACTGAAATCCCATCATAGTGAGACTCTTTAGACCACAGTCACAAAGGCTGGAGAAGCTAATCTGGCAACCCCCTCTGTTGCTCCGTGACCCCTCCCAACCACCAATTATCAATAGTGCTGCACCGCAAATCTGTCTTTCAAAGGGTTGAGGTTTTGTATGGCGGTGTGTGCGTGCCAGTGTGTGTGTGCGCACATATGTGCTGGAGACGTAGCAAGAACTTCAGTCGTATCTTTAAAACCTTTTCACAGAGTACAGGAAAGCCCCTGAGCCTGTGTGTGCTGTGTGGGTTTTAATTTGAGGGGATGATCACCTTACCTTTACCTTCAGAGGGCCTCTGTAGTGGAAAAGCAGCTCCTGGGCAATCAAAGACTGGGGCCTAATTGACACTGTCTGTCTGTGGGGGGATCCTGCTGTTTTGTTCCTGGCTACCGTTTTATGGCCGCGTAGCCTCTCCCCAGTGCTTAATGAGATGTTTACATGGAGTATGGTGTGGGAACAGGGCCCATATGCTCCAGTGTTAGATGACAGGGCCTGGCTTTGTGTTAAAGGGTTTGAGGAGTCAAATCAAAGCCCTCCGTACTGGTGACTCTCTTTAGAGCTGGTCAGAAAGCCACCTTTTCTGTCCTCACCTAACTTTCATCATAACCCTGGAGCTTCTCCCTTATCTTATAATGCTAAAGTACTGTACATCATGGGAGGAAGGGCTTCTATTCAGTGTAATTGTTTTCTAGACAACAATATTTTATTTCATATAAAACAATGGTATTGAACTTTGTTGGTGGGTTCATTTATTTTGGGTCCAGCCAAGCCTAATTTAGGGCATTGTTTCATGTAGACGTATTGTGTTCTCAATCTTTTCATCCTAAACTGGTGGAACTCTGCGTGTTTCACTCCAGTTCCCCAAATGTCACCCCTATGAGTATGTATTCAATGGATTACATGATGAAAGCTCCAAAAGAGGAAGTAGGTTTGAATGAGAGCAGTGCATATCGGAGTCCTGCAATGTAAACATCACACCACGTTTATAGTACATACCAGTCCTAGACAAACATTAATACATCAATCACCATGTCGATAATCATCCTCGGTATACTATCACTCACTAGGCTTAGCCCAGATTCAAGTAGACTAGAGAAGGCAGATGGAGTCAGAGAGACAGGTGTATACGCTTCTCTTATCAGTCTTCAACTATGTTGCAGGGCTATAAAGGCTATCTCACACACCTTTGTGGAGGTGCACCTGCTGCTGTTCACATACTGACCCTGTAGGACTGCCGGTGGTCTGCCCGCCACTGAACACCTGCTCTGTGTGTATAAGAGTGTGTGCGTGTGTGTGTGTGTGTGTGTACAGGGTTGTGATAGCCTCCTATCAGATGTGTGGGGTGGAGTTGAGGTCAGGTAGTTTAGTTGCCATGGATTAGGAGACATTCTAGCATAGAGATGCACACTGCATTAACTGCATGAATGCATTTACTTCACTTCCTCTGTATAAAGAGTGTGTGATTCACAGTCTAGTCTCTTGTTGAAGGGGTGTGGTTGTTGGCGTGCAGATGGGGTGGTGTGGGGTGCTCTAGGTGTGTGCAGTAGCGGGGTGGGCTCAGCTCTGTCAGCAGGCTGTCAGGTGATCAAACACTCCTCCAAAAGCATCAGCACTCTTTAGCATAGGTGAGATAAAGGTCTCAGGGAGAGAAATAGAGACATGCTCCCTCTCCCCTCACTGACCTGTGGGGGGAATGGTCTGTCACTGTCAGAAATAAAAACATGCTCCCTCTATCCTCTCTCCTCTCTTCTCTTTCTCCTCTCCCCTCTCTGACCTGTGGGGGGAATGGTCTGTCAGTCAGCCTTCACTGTTTTTATGGATGGCTATTTTAGATGATCTCCCACCACCTTATAGGAGAGATGACGTTGGCAAGCCACAACAAGACTGACTAAAGTTTACTATTTTTTGAAGATAAGAGACCTCTGTTTTCATTCTTCAGGATAGGACTTGTAAACGTTCCTATTGCACCAAGAAACGGTAGATCTTAAGAGAATAGGTGTGATATAGGCAAGTTAACTAGTTAAGGATCGGATGTATGAACAGATCAACATGGAGATGAACAAGTTAACCAGTTAAGGATTGGATGCATGAACAAATCAACATGGAGATGAACAAGTTAACTAGTTAAGGATCGGATACATGAACAAATCAACATGGAGATGAACAAGTTAACTAGTTAATTATCGGATGCATGAACAAATCAACATGGCGTGTGAACAAGTTAACTAGTTAAGGATCGGATGTATGAACAAATCAACATGGAGATGAACAAGGAAAAGAGAAAGGGAGAGAAAGAGAAGGGTGACTCCTCCTGTGCAGGTACATACACGCCAGGCGTTTGTAGCAGCGATACTCAGATATCTGAATTAGGGATTTTCAACACTGACCAAGGAGAGAGTAGAGATGGCCACATCCTTGATCAATGCAGTAAAAACACGTTTCACAGTGATATCACGAGTACTATTTCACTGTTACATTTACTTGAACAAACAGATAGTTATGTCTGCATTGCACATCCCAGATCTTCAACACTGAGCATTACTGGGTCTATCTGTGCAGACTTCAGCAGACAGATATGTTGTTTTGTCTTTGTTCTGCATTAGAGCAGGCCAGAAATGCAAGAGGGGACTTTATCTCACTCTGTATTTCTTCCCAGCTAACGGGGGAAGTCCTAAGGACATTCTGCAACATTCCCGTTAGGTCCCTTAAAGGGTTTTGGCGAGACGTTATCCACGGCGCAGTCAATGACCACAAGGGGACGTTTCATAATGGTCAAGGGGAGATCGCATAATGGTCCCAGGGGAATGTTCTCTTGGGTAACCTTGTGTAGTTCTCTGTAAGTTCCCAGGACGTCACTGAGGAGCATGTCAGGACCTTTTTGTTTTACTAGTCCTCAGAACATTGCGTAATAGCCCAAGGGAACGTTCTCTGGGGGACAGACCTTTGTCTAGTTCCTTGTAAGTTCCCAGGAAGACACATAGGACCATGTCAGGAGGTTCCCAGGACTTTCATTTTACTAGTCATTAGGACAACGTGTGATGGTCCTATGACAATGTCTCTGCAAACAACAATTTGCCATCAGGATGTCCCCGGGAACGTTCCAAAAAAGGTGCCCAATGTAGTCATGACCCCCTAGAGGTTTTGTCTACTTCCCAGTTTGTCCTGGGGACCTACCCAAGGACATAGTGTCATGGTACCCTAGAAGTGTTTGCCACATGATGGTCTAACCATTATTATTATTATTATTATTATATTTTTTAACTATGCAAGTCAGTTAAGAACTAATTCTTATTTACAATGACAGCCTACACCAGCCTAACTGGGCCAATTGTGCAACTCCCAATCACAACCAGTTGTGATAAAGTTCTGATTTGTACCAGGTTGTCTGTAGTGACACCTCTAGCACTAAGATGCAGTGTCTCAGACCACTGCGCCACTTGGGAGCCCCGCTAAGTGAAGTGAAGTAAGTGAAGTAATGAAATGGTATGGGTTTTTTTTTTAGTAAGTGGTTTACTGTTCGGCTAAAATAGTATACAAATCTTTAATGAATCACAATATGATTACATTTTACATAATCACTTAGTACTGACTTTTTAATATGACCCCACCTGGGATTTGGGGTATGCTGAACTTTCTGCTGCGTCACAAAGCATTTCTTTGCGATCAGGTGATGTCCCCAGGACGAACCGGGAGCCTCTAGGGGCCCATGAAAGGAGACCATTTCATGACATTCTGGGGACATCCTAACGACAAATGTTCGTTTGCAGGGTTAATCCTTCAGACGTTCAGCTCAAATCAACATCTCTGTAAGAAGGTTTGGTTTAGAAGACACTCTCTCCCAGGTTTCTTTAGCAATTTACAATCAGAATCACATTTATTAGCCAGGTTCATCTACATTTACTAGGAATGTGACCTTGTGAAATGGTGCTGACCACAATGAACAGAGGGAGACTTGTTTCTGTATATAACCAACTGCACTGTATGTGGATTTTCAGGATGACGGTAGCTGTGCATACCATAAGTGTTACTTAACCCTTTACACTTGTGGGAACTGTCATATATGGATAGGGCTACATTGAAATGTTTCTTACAGAAGAAATATGAAATGCATAGCCATGGTAGTAATTGAAAGGGAAGTTTGGAGATATGGGAAAATTATTAGACCAGTTCACCTGACACAAGACTGAATCCAAACATTACACTGGTGATTTTATGTGCATTTTACATTTACTGAGAGGACTAACTGATGTCTCCAAGGGTTGAAGTAAGAGGACTAACTGGTGTCTACAAGGGTTGGAGTGAGAGGACTAACTGGTGTCTCCAAGGGTTGGAGTGAGAGGACTAACTGGTGTCTCCAAGGGTTGGAGTGAGAGGACTGACTGGTGTCTCCAAGGGTTGGAGTGAGAGGACTAACTGGTGTCTCCAAGGGTTGGAGTGAGAGGACTAACTGGTGTCTCCAAGGGTTGGAGTGAGAGGACTGACTGGTGTCTCCAAGGGTTGGAGTGAGAGGACTAACTGGTGTCTCCAAGGGTTGGAGTGAGAGGACTGACTGGTGTCTCCAAGGGTTGGAGTGAGAGGACTGACTGGTGTCTCCAAGGGTTGGAGTGAGAGGACTGACTGGTGTCTCCAAGTCGCCACACACCTTTCCAAAGGGTGCACAGTTGCTAAGTAATTTTTAGGCACTTTTATGACCCAAAGAATAGTCTTCAACTATAAAATGATCTCCTAGCCGTTGAGGAACTAGGGTTTGTTTGGAACACAACAATTCCTGTTGTTGTTTTATGATATGGATATGTTGAGTTCACATTTGGATTCACGGGTGTTTGGCTTGTAGGAATCAAAGCAGTATTAGTTATAATCGAGTCCTCTTAATTTACAGCAAAAGATGCCCAATTAGCAGGAGGGATGTTGGCAACTTCTGTCAGTCAAAACCCATATAGAGGACACTAGAGTTTCCCATGGTTCTTTATCATGTGTGATAAGAGCCATCATAAAGGGATGAACAGGGGAGAGTAGAGGGGTTGGGGAGAGCAGAGGAGAGTGTGTGGGGAGAGGAGACAGAGGGCAGCTGTCTGCACCTGCTTCCCTGGCCGGGAGGGAGGAAACATCTGCTGGAGTGTGTCCTGGTCCTGGCCCGGGGAAACACTGCAGCCTTTAGCTACTGGAGCTCTCCAGTCCACACTGCTGTAGGCTGGCTGGCTGGTTGGCTAACTGCCCCGAGCGCAGGCTGAGGAACAGAGTAGGACAGAGCTTCTTACTGTGACTGTAAGCCTGGTCCTGGTTCTATCCAGTTACAGCTGAACCATCCAAAACACAGTCGTCACTCATCCTGCCTCATTCCTCTGCTCCTCTCAAATGTGTTGTCTAAGGATAGCTGTTGATTCTCAAGGAGATCCATACAGAGACCATGGGTCTTTGTCTAAGTAAACCTTGAGAGACCTCTGTAGACATAATTACCACATACATAAAATTACCATCCAGGACCCAACCCAGGCCATCCAGAACCCAGGCCACCCTGGCCTCAACCTATTTCATCCACTCCCAAACCCAGGCCCCAACACAGGCCTAGCAGCCAACCAAGCAGCCATGTTTTTCATGTCTTTTCTCTTGACAACATGTCAGTGTCATAGTTATTATACAGTATGTTGGCCTCAACACACATATATTTGGTTCTAGTATGAATGGACAAAGTACAGCAGAGAACAATCATACAAAGAGCATATGACTTCCCAGAAGTGAGAGAGAAAGAGGAAGCAAAATAATCTTACTTTGACACGTTTTATTCAAGTTACTGCACATCAAGAATGCATGCAGAGTATGTGTGAAGGTGGGTAAAAACATGACATCAATGCTCTTCCTGGCTATTCTTTGGCAGCTTGAAAGATTTCATTAAGAGATAACTGAAAAATGTCCCTAAGGCACACAACAGAGTTCATGGGTACTTGAGGACAATTTAATACGTGTGTGTGTGTGTGTGTGTCTGTGTGTGTGTGTGTGTGTGTGTGTGTGTGTGTGTGTGTGTGTGTGTGTGTGTGTGTGTGTGTGTGTGTGTGTGTGTGTGTGTGTGTGTGTGTGTGTGTGTGTGTGTGTGTGTGTGTGTGTGTGTGTGTGTGTGTGTGTGTGTGTGTGTGTGTGTGGGCGGGCATGTGGGATATTCCTCTTGATTTATATTCAGGCTAATTAGTATGTCCTAATAATTGTGGGTATAGAGCCATAGCCGCGGGAAGTAGTCTGGAGGTGGGGGTGGCTATAAGGAACTTATACCGGCTATAAACTTACTCTTGAAAGTTGTTATAGTAGAATGCACAAGGTGCAATTTCGAAATTCAGTTGTGCATAATCAGTTCCTCTTGTCATGTTAGTCATTGCAAACCTTTAGAGAGCTATTTAGAACTTGTCAGAAATGTCCAGATCAACTAGCCCATGTCAGCTAACGTTTTTTATTTAGGTTTTTTTAGCCCATAGATATTGTTGTAAGTTTTTTGTCACTCAAATATCACATGAATACACATTAGACATGGCAAAATATATAGAATTGTAAGAAAATTAGCTTTAAAACAGCAAGATTTTCTTTGCACCCCATGACAAAATGTGTAGAATTGTAGGCAATAAGCTTTATAGCTGCAAAATTCTCTCCACCAACAAGAGGGGTGGTAACAGTTTGTGTCATGAACAGTGCTTGTGCAGATAGTGCTTGTGCCGTGCCACATCCACTTCTATCTGCAAAAGCACTGTTCAGTGGTTCACAAACTAGCCTCCAACACTCTACTTAGCAAATTGGATGTAGTCTATCACAGTGCCATCCGTTTTGTCACCAAAGCCCCATACACTACCCACCACTGCGACCTGTATGCTCTCGTTGGCTGGCCTTCATTATATATTCGTCGCCAAACCCACTGGTTCCAGGTCATCTATAAGTCTTTATTAGGTAAATCCCCGCCCTATCTCAGCTCACTGATCACTATAGCAACACCCACCCGTAGCATGCGCTCCAGCAGGTATATCTCACTGGTCACCCCCAAAGCCAACACCTCCTTTGGATGCCATTCCTTCCAGTTCGCTGCTGCCAATGACTGGAACGAATTGCAAAAATCATTGAAGCTAGAGGTTCCTATCTCCCTCAATAACTTTAAGCATCAGTTGTCAAAGCTGCTTATCGATCACTGCACCTGTATATAGCCCTTCTGTAAATAGCCCACACTACTACCTCATCCCCATATTTATTTTTGTTTATTTTCACTAATCTTGCACTCCAGTATCTCTAATTGCACATCATAATTTGCACATCCTTCATTCCTGTGTTAATGATGATAATTCTGTAATTTATTTCACCACTATAGTCTTATTTATTGTCCTACCTCCTAACCTTACTGCATTTTTGCACTACATTTTGCACTCTGTATATAGATTTTTCTATTGTGTTTTTCACTGTTTGTTTAATGTGTAACTCTGTGTTGTTATTTTGTCGCACTGCTTTGCTTTGTCTTGGCCAGGTCGCAGTTGCAAATGAGAACTTGTTCTCAACTGACCTACCTGGTTAAATAAAGGTGAAATAAAAATAAAATAAATAAAAAACTTGCGGTAATACAGCACTATTAAGGGCCCAGTGCACTACTTCTGTGGAATTTGTTTTATTTTTTACACAAGGCGGTGCTGCAGCTCCCTCAGCACTCTTACTTCCCGCGACTATGTATAGCGCTGAACCCAGAGGTCTTGCAACATAAACAGTAGAGGGCGCTGGTAGACATGTGTTTCTCTACTTATGTGTACAATAAGATGGTCTGTACCTGCATCTTGGACCACTGTCCACATACCATGGACAGCAATGTCTTGTAATTGAAAATATTGATAATTGATTCAAGCCACTTGTATAATGTCAGACTATTTTTTGCAACAATCAACCATTGCACTGTAACTTTGACTTGATTCTGTAGCAACATAAGCAAGCATTGTTTGCATATAGAAATAGTCAGTTATAAAAAACTATAGCCTGACCTTGAAAAAGAAAAATATAAAAAATATATGTGAAGACAAAATATGTTTTCTGATCATAAATGTATCAAACTCAGGCATAATTTGTATGACACCCGCCTCTATGGTTGTCTCGTGGCGGTTCCTCAACAATTGTTTGAACCAAGACTTTGTGAATGGTTTGTTTAGCTGTCAATCAAAGAGTCATCACCAGGCTTGGCTTCAGCTTTCAAACCGATCGCTTGCCTTGCTGTTGAGTGATTCGAACGGTGGGGGAAAGTCGTGTGTCTGGACCAGCAGTACGCTGCCTCGGGTGTCCCTAATACGCATCTTATGTTACTCTTCATTCGGATATATAGTAGGGAATAGATCACGCGTTCACATCGTGCATGCTAGGAGAAGACGATACATCGCCCGTTAACGGCAGTTTCTATGAAATAAATACATTGTTCCTAATGGTAGCCTACACTAATCAAACGGAGACATGTGGAATTGTATGGGGATTTCGAATTGCCTGTCAATAGTGTGTCTTCTGACCGTGTGGATTGAGGTGAGAACTTTTTTTTTTCTTTCAATAATTGTCAGATCAAATTAATTGATCGGCAGGGCGAGTGGCTCGTGCATACAAAGAGGTCTTATTCGTTTTGTAAATTAAATGTTTAGAATTCCATTGCAAATTAAATTACGTCGTCGACAGTTAAATCATGTGATCTTGGAATTTCTAGTTTGGAGCGTTCTAATTAGTTTTGCATTCTTCTACTCCTGAGTCATTGCAATCGGCAGTGTTCATACCTGGGTTATAATGTATAATCTAGGTAGTATCAATCAGTTTGATATTTAAAAAAAAACATACATATATAGTATAAAGCAACATTAATAATATCCCATAATTATCAATTAAAAACAAATCTCCCAAAACCTCTCCACTAACTAGAAATGTGCAAGTGGATCTAAAACCACTTTGTTGATAGCCTACTCAGCCTGAAACAACTAAACATTTTGAAAAAATGTAATGTTTAAATGTGCAAAATGCTTAACCTACTGTAGCCTACTTAAATACTTTACGAGATGCATGTATTTATATTCTATTCAAATGTTATGTATAGGTGTCCCAGTCCTCTGGCTATTTTGAGCTGCAGCTGATTGCCGTAAAGAACGCAAATGGTGAGTTGTCGGACGGGGACTGCTGCGACGGCGAAAGGAACACGCATGATCTCCGCTGTAGCAGCGATGAGTGTGATACGTACTTCAAAGTGTGTCTAAAGGAATACCAAAAGGAGGTCACGACCACGGGCTTGTGCATCTATGGAACTGGATCTACTAACGTTATCGGTGGAAATAGTTTTCAATTTAAGAGCGCCAAAAACAACCAAAATCGAAACAACGATGGTGGAAAGATCGTCATCCCATTCCAGTTCGCTTGGCCGGTAAGTTGACAATACTTAATTATTACAGCTGTTGATCCACTGTATAAGGCCTGCTATTATTAATTAAATCATTAACAGTCAAATATACTCACTAGCCGAGTTCTAACCGGATGAGGCTGTGAGCGTGGCATCTTTATTGCTTGTGTCCACTTGGCGACTTTGGAGACCACCTCTACGTGTAAGACTTGTCTGTGCGTAATAAGGTGCTAAATATTTTTTACCATGTACAAAGTAATGGTAGAAATGGCCTGCACATCATGTCTAATGTCATTGTTAGAGCTCAGTTGGTATTTTGCCTAGTGCATTCCAGAAAAACGCACATGATGTGCATAAACCGGTGTTTATTTTACGCAGCACGAATGTCAAGAACACATATTCTTTTTACTCGTAGCAAATTACATGTATTAACTTTGGTTTTGCTTTGGTTCTTTAAGTCAATGGCTTCACGTGCCTTTCTCCTAATGTCCGAAATTGCCTACACAGTACAATTGCACATGGTGGTTGCAATCATTCATTGGTGAGTCATCACAGTAACCTAGTAATAATCTGCCAATCATATCTTTGGCTGGTTCTACTAAACAGAGATGGTCCTACAGTCCAGCACATAGACATGGAAACTCGCAAAGCATCAAAGTGATGTTGAACAAATACCTCTCGTCATAAACAACATTTCTTTGCTCATTTTGGAAATGTGAGGATTGTTGTATGGTTGGTTGGCTGTGTGACCTATCCATTCATCAGTCCTCATGGTCAGCTGTCAGCGGGAGGAAAAGATGGAAGTAGTAACCTGGGGCTCTTGGCAGATACAATTACCACTAAGTTGTGTGTGACATAGGGAGTGGATATCGGTGTCACCACTACTCAAACAAGCAAAAACCCCAGAAGATCCCTATCCACCTGGGCTAGGGGATGCCTTTACTTCTGGCCTCTCAGGTTCACTGGTTTATCCATTATTGGGTCATTGTCTCTCTATTCAGCGGGTCAGTATTACCTTCTATGTACACAGGACAAAAGAGAAGATTGTGGAGCTGAGAGAACCCTTTTAAGTTTTCCATTGTTGTGATTGGCCAGTCAAGGGCATATTAGTGGATGTGCTCTTCAATGTTCTGACATTGGTCTCAAAATGTTTGTTAAAAGTACAGAAGAAGGTAATGTTCTCTCCCGTTAACTACTGGAGCTATTGGTTTAGTGTAGCAGCATGTCATAACCATGCTAGTGTTGTGTACTTTTAGTGTTGGTCCTTTTAGTGTTGGTCCTGAAACCACTAGGGTGTGCTGAGCTGGCCAGGTAGTATTTCCTGTGTTGATAAGGAGCTGACTTTGGTTGCTGCAGAGTGTTTTGGGACAACCAGTAGGGCCTCATACCCCCAACACTACATGACAGCTGCATTTGGTTTGAGGCTTGCTGTCACATGCTAGGAGTCCCCCACTTTCCACATGTAATTTTACATGAAAAATAATAGCTTCCCAGTTTACTTTCAAAGCAAATTACAGACATTTGTATCAAACAGCATGTACAGCATACTGGCAGGCCTATTTTGTTGACTGATAACCCTAATAGACTTCATATTATCAAGGCATGCCCTGTGGACTATGATGGCATCACCGGTTGGTCAGAATATCTGGGCCACTAGCTCCTGACATGAATTAAAGAGAAAAAAAGCTTTTGTTCTGTCACTCAATGATAATTTCTTCTTCATGGTTAGCACCTCAGGCTGTTTGGGTCTTTAGTGACATCGTTCTCGTCAAATGGAGTGAGGGAGGGATGGATGCTTGTAAAGAGAGAGTCTGCCTCTTCTCTTCCCTCCGTGAGGATTCTGTCACAAGGGAGAGGTATTTTTAGGAGCCACACGGCTCTATCAGAGTCACTTAAGACTCAGTGTTTGACTCCAGGAGATAAACAGCCATTTAGTTTGCTCCTTGCTCTTCCTTATTCTCCTCTTTGTGGTATATTGAGAGGTAATCTGTCCTCCCATCGCCCCTATGGGAGTAAATCAAATGGATGAGTGACTATTACTCTACCCGTCTATCCCTGGCCATATTCACTGTGAGACTCTGTCAGCTTTAACCAGACTGTGCTTGGGTGCTACAGAGGTAGAACTTCGGCTTGGACACAAGGGTTACCTTTTCCTTTCTGTCTGGTTAACTATCATGTGGTAAAGTGGTGCATAACTCATACGTAATAACATTATGACGCTGATGATGGGAAATATCACTGAACTCAAAGTGAGAGACCCTTGTTTGACGAGGATGGTGATGTATAGGTGCGTAAGCATAACGTCTCTAGTCTCTTGGTACTGGTGCTGATGCTTAGCATGTTATAACACAGCCAGTTACTTTCATTTCTACTTGCCTCCAGTAACCGTTCACATGGTTGGTGGAGCTCAGCTGGAGCCAGCTCCCTCCCTCCCTCCCTCCCTCCCTCCCTCCCTCCCTCCCTCCCTCCCTCCCTCCCTCCCTCCCTCCCTCCCTCCCTCCCTCCCTCCCTCCCTCCCTCTACTGCTTTGTGTTCAGGGCTAATTAAATCCTAGACTTTATGTATATCATTAACTGAGACCTCTCTCCCAATACCTGACATCAGCAGCTGCCCACTGTAATATCATTGTATGGCTTTTGTATGCATCTCTGTCTTATACTTTGGTGGTCAAATATTATGATCATTTGTTTTCAGGTTGTATTTTTCATAGTTAAATGGTTAGGAACTCAGGGAGGATGTTGTAACACTGCTCTCTCTTCTGGGTTGAAGGAGGTGAGGGTTCATCCACATCAGGGTTTCTCAACGATTACAACATCTGGAGCCTCTGTCTCAGTTAGTAGCCTTGTTACTCAACCCTTGTTGTTGTAGGGAAGCGAGGGAACCCCGGTACATTCCGGATTTATCATCCAACAGTCGTCATCAGTTCATTTGTTTGTGTGTGCGCTAATTGCGTGAGAGCCTCACAGTTTGCCAGTCCAGCGTACATTAATAAGTGTTCAGTCATGTCATTACCATGTAACAATAGGTCTACATGCAGTGATTCCAGGTGATTGGGGTCTTAAACTCTGCTGTGTTTACGCTGCTGTGCTGAATAAGTAGGGGTTTTCCCAACATGAAATATCAGTTTTCCGAGCCCTTGGAGAAAAAGAGGCTTCACCTTTGTCGCTGAGCCTTTCAGGCGAAACAATGACTTTATACCTCCGCTTTTGTCTTATTTATAAAAACAAGTGGAGAGATAGAGAAAGAGTGCGAGAAGATGGCAGCCTCTCTGGGCAAAATGTCAGGAGTGGATTGGAGAGCGTTTACATAAGGCCTCTCCTGTGTTGCGCTCCGAAGTAGGCCTGTGACATATCTTGTGTTCAACGCCTCACGCTGGTGTTGGGTTTCCTGTTTGAAGTGAGAGGCTGTCGGCAGAGGACGCTGACTTATGGCTGTATTGGTGACCATTACAAAGTCCTGGGGAAACTATGGACAATGCTGCTCTGTGGAGAGGGATGGCAGTTCTAATATAGGTAGTGTGTGTCACAGAGAAAGAGGATATGTCAGGCTTTATCAGGATATCATCATGGGCACTCGCTACTTGGTTCATATACTGTATACAGTTTGAGCATGCCGCCATTCTCCAGAAGCTCACATTGCTTGTTATCTTGGTGTCAGAATAATCTGAAATGTTGGAATGAATCAGAGATGTGTGTTAATCACTTGAGGATAACAAAAATAAGTTACATAAAAAAATATATATATGTTTTACTGTTAACAAATTGTGAAAGATAACCCAAGACCTACTGTACAACGTTGAAAGCTATTTTCTAATGTGACCGAAGAAGACTCTGAGAAATAGTTTCAACAGCTTGGCTGAGAAAAATTAACTGGGTCATTTTGGTCTTTAACGGACGCCCATGCTATAAAAGGCTCGATTAGATTTGTTTTGATTTGATTGCGGAATGAGTAGCCTGTGTATGAGTATCTTGTGGAGGGTGTTGGTTAGGAGAGGCCTTCGTTAGAGGGGAGGCTTTTCTGTTAATAACGTGCTAAATTAGCCAGCCTCACTGTACCCTACTGGGTCCTACATGTTTTATTCATTTCAATATCCTAACAGGTGTGAGATGGCAGGTGTTGCTGTTTTTCCCCTTCTCATCTCAATTCTACTAAAGTTGTTAATTGGGTGTTAAAATGATGTCAGGCATACTTTCTGTGAAATCCTATTGCTATTAGTGTTAAAAGATAATGTTGAGTTGAGTCAATTTTATGTAGAAGACCCCTAGTTAAAGCAGTACCTATGTATTTGCAGTGTGTTAGGACACAGGCGATGGAAGGGGGACAGTCATTTATTCATTGAACATGTGAAGGCAGTGAGGAGTGGGCTGAATAAGTGAAGGCAGTGAGGAGTGGGCTGAATAAGTGAAGGCAGTGAGGAGTGGGCTGAATAAGTGAAGGCAGTGAGGAGTGGGCTGAATAAATTAAGGCAGTGAGGAGTGGGCTAACTCAAATCCCTCTGACTCCAGCCTCATAAATCATAGCCAGTCATATTTGGCTGACAGGGCAGGGAAGAGGATGGGAGGCGGTAGTCTGATTTGTCACTCACAGCCAGGCCTTGTTTCCCTACGAGAGTTATTGGAGCCTGGCCGGGCCAGTAGAAGTGGGGAGGCTGGGGAAGCAGGGCTGGGAAGCCTGGGGAGGGGCACGGAGGCAGCCTCTCTTTGTGTCACACTCTCCACTGTGCTTTTCATGAAGAACACTCATTGTGTGATTTCATTTAGCACAGATGGCAGTAGATGGAGTATTAGGATGTATTGTAGACTGAGTATTACATCACCGACTATGGAGATGGGCGGTTTTAGTTGGCTCAGGTCTTGACCTTTGAGTACTCTGTGGCAGTGTGAAAGACACATGCCTGTGGTCAGAATGTGCCTCCTCATCCTCTCTCTATCCTGGGGACTGACTGAATCTTGAGAGATGGGCCATACTAGTTAGATTAATGCAGACTACAGTGACAGACAGGGTATGTGTAAAGAGACTGGAAGTGATGAAGGGGGACTGTGTCATAAGTCACTTCTGAGGGGGGTGGGAGATCAAGGACTGGAATGAGACTCTTCTGCCTTCCACATACTCAGAAGTTAAGCATTCTTAGAAGTCATATTTGTGAAAGATACAGTTTCCTCCAACAGCTTTGAGCATCCAAGAATCCAAATTACAGAAATGTTTTGCTCCTTTTTCTCCTGTTTGAATGTTCTGGTTTTAAGTCAGACCAGATTTTTGGTTAGCTTTGTTTAGTTGTGGCTGTGCTAGGTGTGTTTGAGGTTGACGTCATAAAAGGTTTCTCTGGAAAATTACACACCACAGTATACAGCTCCCCTCCCCTCCCCTTCTGTCTAATCTGACCAGTGTGTAATGTACCTCTCCAACCTGGACCTGGGGCATGGGAACTCACATCTGCTGAACTGGCCCCAGTCACTTGACAGAAAGCCAACTCCTTTCTGGCTTTGGTGTACTGATACCCAAATAACTCCCCAGGAGTTTCAGCTGCTGTTAGATTTTGTATTGTGTCAGTATGTGTGTACCTTTCAAGGAAATGATATCACTGTACAGTAAGTACAGCACTGAGTCTTGAGATAACAGCCTAATCACCTGTGTTGTATTAGAATGTGTTTGGTGCCAGTCGGTGGTTCAAAGTAGATGTTTATCCCCACAGTAGTTGCACTTGTTAACTACCCTCAGGCTAACATCCAGCTAATCAGTGATTTCAGTGTGGGAACCAGAGTTATTTTCCCACCAGCAGCATCCACATTTACTCACAAACTGCATGTGTTATCATCATCATCATCATCATCATCATCATCATCATCATCATCATCATATGTTCCTTATGTAATGCATTCCACATTCTGTAGGAATTTGCATATGTCCGTGTCTGTGTCTGTGTGTGCGTCTGTCTGTCTG
The DNA here is from genome assembly GCA_023634145.1 of Thymallus thymallus. Taxonomy (NCBI): domain Eukaryota; kingdom Metazoa; phylum Chordata; class Actinopteri; order Salmoniformes; family Salmonidae; genus Thymallus; species Thymallus thymallus. Next base: position 5,131,796 of record CM042406.1, read on the forward strand.
TGTGTGTGTCTGTCTGTGTCAGTGTGTGGGGAGTATGAACTCTAATAACCCCCTGATGATTCCCTGTGTTTCTCTTCCAGGGGGCGTACACTCTGATCGTGGAAGCGTGGGACTGGGACAATGGTACACACAGCAGCAGTGGTAAGTACAGTACACTTAAGCTTTCCAGGTATTTACTACCACATGAAAGGAGAGCCAGCCAGGCCTCAGTGTCTCCCATGAAAATAAGTCATTAGGTTAGGGGTGAGGGACATATTTAGAAGTGACAGAAGGGTTCTACTCTAACTTTTTCCACTGGTGGCACTGGTGCTACCTACATTTTCAGTTGGTGGCACCGGCACATGATTTGGTGGCACCAAATATTTGTATTTTTTTTCTCCATAATAATGAATAATTACCTGGTCTGTGTTCCATAATGTGCCTGCATTCCATACAGAACCAGGCTAATAATGACTAGCCATCTTTTAAATTAGCACACTGATGAAGTCTGTCCATGTGGTAGCGAAGTCAGTCTCGCCATTTCCGATGTTGAAGATTTATTGAGGGATTACTGTATCATGTTTTAAATTCAGAGAGTGACCTAAAACCGTGTTCCTTTTTAATGGAACACTTTGTATGGAAAACCAAGATAAAGCCAACATTCAATGTTGTCTTGCTTATAATAACTGCACATGGTTTTACCCGAAACAAGCGCAAACAACAACACCCATTCTTGCCTTGGCATTTACTGGTAGATATCACAACTTGGAACATCGTTCGTAGGCTACCCCTACCGCTGTCTTCGCTCCATGCTGTTTGAGAGCTGCACGTTTTCTCTGCCTGACAGATTATCTGTAGGTTACAGCGTGCGCGAGTGAAAAATAATCAACATAACGAACGTACAGCTTTGGGAATCCATAAATGTTTTTATTAATTTTATAGCCTAGTTTAAAAAGAGCATTATTACAATATTTTTTTTACTGGCCCAAGCGGGCCACTGACTGGGATGTTCGTTTTGGTCAATTGCACATCACTGTTTGAATAAATCATGTGAACCAAAAGCTAACGTGGCCAGGTAAATCTTACAACCAATAAAAAATGTGTGTCGCACTGCCAAGTCAAACGGTTGCAAATGCGACTGTTTTGGTCGCAGTATCGAACCCTGTGACAGGGGTGTAACTCTGACATGGAAAGTTGGGGCAGTCCACGGCTGCGTCTCAGAACCAAGGTTACAGGTGATTTGTGCATTGATCTACTCTCACTTAGACTTAAGACCTTTCCTCTCTCATCAGTAGCTGTAATTCCCTTGTGTCACAGCAGGGATGAGACTTGTGAAGATGTGCGTCTCTGTGTGAAGAACTTCATTAAAGGTGACCTATTTTTCCCAGGGGGGGGGGGACAGAAACGCGTTAGGCAGGGAGCTCCCTTGCAGGCGAGATCAATGGCTGACGTAACCTGACAAGGGCTTTGTGTTTTTCCCGCCAGTAAACATGCGATACACACCGATCCAAGATTCTGTAACGCACTCCTGTTTTCAATGCTGCATAACTTAGCCTTGAGAGTCATCTCTAGATATTCACACGAACAATGCATCTTCACATAAAGCAGCTTCATAGGAGCACAAGAGGAAGAAAAGTCCCCAATGCAAAGCCCAGGATCTAGATTGAAATGGACTGTCAATTTGAGCTGCCATAGACCAACCACAGCAAACAGACCCATACAACAACCAGCTCCCCTCTCTGTCTGTGTTGACTATGTCAGGTCAGTCTGTCCGCTGTAATCCCTCCACTTTCAACTCAGCTCACTTTTAGTTATGGTAAGTGAGCACATCAAACCTTTGTCCCTATAAGTCACAAGGATTTATAACATTGTTTTAATCTGTTGATCTGAACATTCATTGTCTGGGATGCTGTGCATTCCTATGCTGCAGGCTGGCCGTTTATATCGGCCTGAGGGACGGACTCACAGGGCTGTTTGTGTTCCGTGTCTCTATAAAACCTGTGAGCACATCACCTCGTTAAGCCATTAATTATGGACCACAGCTCTTTTTTCTTTCCACTGATGTCTGCTAATTACCGTCCCAGCAGCTGCTGTGCTACTGCACGGCACTTCATTATCTGGACACTGACGGGCAGCCTTGACACTCTTACAGCCCTACTGCTGCTATATTAGCCTGGGCGCTGACAGGCAGCCTATTACAGGGCCTCTGACCTAGAGGTCTTCAAGGGTCCAAAAAGTTGGCCCCGTTCAGAAATGGATCCGTGGCTTTCCCACCTTACCCGATATGCAATAAAAAAGTAAAATAAATTGTAACGGAGACCCGTTCTGAATGGACCCAAGGACAGTGATACCTGTTCTGAAAAGCCCTGTGGAAAAACAGACCCAAACAGACCCATGCTGGTTCGGATCCGAGAGACCCATGGGGTTTTAGAGTAGAGAGAGAGAAAGATGCCTCCGACTGGACGCTGACAGCGGCATCAATAAACAAGTGATGTTGGCTAAATGATCCACAGTTACTGACTTGTCCTTAAAAACAGCCTGTAACAAATGACAAAAAAACTATTCATTGTGTCTCGATGTGTAGCATATTAAAAACTGTATAGCCCATAGTTTTGTTGGTTTTAAATCTCCTAAAACAAGAATTGTCCACCTCATGGATCAGCTGTCAGAGATTTGAGCACTAAATGAATCAGGACATTGCATGCATATAGGCCTATAACAAAGGTGAGTTCCTACTGTAGGCCTACACAACAAATGCTAATGGCTAATTATATTTATCTACTTTTAACCTTAATCTTAATCTAAATATGGAGCCCAAAATTAAAAAGACAGTTCGAACTTCATTTTGGCCAACGAAATGAAACAAAACACTTTTTGCATATTTAAACAACTGGTATAGATTCTTAAAAAGGCCAATAATAATAATAATAATAATAATACAAATTATAATAAATACGAAAATAAATAAACAATGTCAGAAAATTGTATCAAACCTGATAGTGAGTTACACACAGTCTATTTGGCCACGCGCCAACGTTCTTCTCATCTCTGCCCACGGAGGACATTCCCCTGGTCAACTTATTTTCACTATTCACTTTCTCCTCTAACTTTCATTTTACTTCCAATGAAAAAGGCCTCCATCTTCGCAAAACAACAGTAGGTCAAGGTTCCTTTCACTCACTCTTTCTCTCCTCAGCAGCAGGTGCACGTGAGGTGAGTGGCTGGAACCAGTTTCAGCGGGACGTAAGCTATACATTTTATTGAGTTGTAGTTGGCTGACACAGATAACAAGCTCACAACGTTCTCATCACCTCATACATTAAATTAACAGAGGACGGGTCCAATTGGGTCTAGTCGGTAAATACATTTTAATTGCACATACCTGAGACCCGTGGCAGTTATATCAGACCTGACCCAAATCCGAAACGAAAGCCAGAATTAGGACCCGGACCCGCTCAGGTCTCGGGTTGGATCTTGGAATTTCGTGTCTGTTGGATCCGTAAAGACCTCTACTCTGGACAGCTGCTGAGCCTGTACATACTGATAGAACAGGCAGCTTGGATCCCATGCTGCTGAGCCTGGATACACTGATAGAACAGGCAGCCTGGATCCCATGCTGCTGAGTTAGCTTGGCCACACTGATAGGACAGGCAGCCTGAACTGCTGCTGATGTAGTCTGGAACTGCTGCTGATGTAGTCTGGACTGCTGCTGAAGTAGTCTGGACTGCTGCTGATGTAGTATGGACTGCTGCTGATGTGGTCTGGACTGCTGCTGATGTAGTCTGGACTGCTGCTGATGTAGTCTGGACTGCTGCTGATGTAGTCTGGACTGCTGCTGAAGTAGTCTGGACTGCTGCTGAAGTAGTCTGGACTGCTGCTGATGTAGTATGGACTGCTGCTGAAGTAGTCTGGACTGCTGCTGATGTAGTATGGACTGCTGCTGATGTGGTCTGGACTGCTGCTGATGTAGTCTGGACTGCTGCTGATGTAGTCTGGACTGCTGCTGATGTAGTCTGGACTGCTGCTGATGTAGTCTGTATTGTGGCTGTGAGCTGTATTGGTTTGTAACAACTTCTATTTTTTATGCATGGGCAGTGGGGGCAGTGGGTTGAATAGGGCACAGTTGTTTGGATAGGGCAGTGGGTTGGACAGGGCAGTGGGGGCAGTTGGTTGGATAGGGCAGTGGGGGCAGTTGGTTGGACAGGGCAGTGGGGGCAGTGGGTTAGATAGGGCAGTGGGGGCAGTTGGTTGGATAGGGCAGTGGGGGCAGTGGGTTGGACAGGGCAGTGGGGGCAGTGGGTTGGATAGGGCAGTGGGGGCAGTGGGTTGGATAGGACAGTGGGGGCTGTGGGTTGGATAGGGCAGTGGGGGCAGTGGGTTGGACAGGCTAGTGGGGGCAGTTGGTTGGATAGGGCAGTGGGGGCAGTGGGTTGGACAGGGCAGTGGGGGCAGTGGGTTGGACAGGGCAGTGGGGGCAGTGGGTTGGACAGGGCAGTGGGGGCAGTGGGTTGGACAGGGCAGTGGGGGCAGTGGGTTGGATAGGGCAGTGGGGGCAGTGGGTTGGATAGGGCAGTGGGGGCAGTTGGTTGGATAGGACAGTGTGGGCAGTGGGTTGGACAGGGCAGTGGGGGCAGTGGGTTGGACAGGGCAGTGGGGGCAGTTGGTTGGATAGGGCAGTGGGGGCAGTTGGTTGGATAGGGCAGTGGGGGCAGTTGGTTGGACAGGGCAGTGGGGGGCAGTGGGTTGGATAGGGCAGTGGGGGCAGTGGGTTGGATAGGGCAGTGGGGGCAGTGGGTTGGACAAGGCAGTGGGGGCTGTGGGTTGGATAGGGCAGTGGGGGCAGTGGGTTGGACAAGGCAGTGGGGGGCAGTGGGTTGGATAGGGCAGTGGGGGCAGTGGGTTGGATAGGGCAGTGGGGGCAGTGGGTTGGACAGGGCAGTGGGGGCAGTGGGGGCAGTGGGTTGGACAGGGCAGTGGGGGCAGTGGGTTGGACAGGGCTCAGGAAAAATAGTCTATGTTTGGTCTGTTTATCCTTTAGGAAGCCCCAGCAACTGGCTCTGTGTTTAAACACTAAACAGACAGGCTGCACCATTGTTTCTTTATTAGGTAGTGGCATGGCTATTAGTGCTAGTGTTTCTTAAAACACAGTTTAACACCATCAGAGAACGATCGAGGGGATGGATCAATCGAATGTGATCAGTGGGCTGCTATCAGGAGTACCGGTAAATGAAGTTTAGAAAAGGAGTATCTTGTTAATCCGTGAGCTAATGTTATTTGACTACTAACGTTGTGTCCATATCTATGTTTAGCATGCTGAAAACAGCCTGACAACAGACATTGGCTTAAGACAACCATGCTACTAGTCACGCACAACTAAATTATCTTGGCTGTTTGGAAAACAGACAATTATGTCGCTCTTGACTTGGTCAACTGCTCGGTGTTGAAGCCCCCTCATTGTTTGTGTAAGCCTGTGTTGTAGTCACCATGCACATACCCCTCCGCCTGCTCTCCCTAGTAACAGCGGCCTCTCTCTGAGTGTCTCCTTCACCGCTGAGCGAGCCCATGATTGGTCTGTATTTTTATATCTAATTGCTGGAAATGAGCAGTGTGAGTGCTTGAGTTTTCAGGTGGGAGAGAGTGACTGATAATCTGTGCCAGTGTGTTAACACGCAGTAAAATTGATAAAATCAGGACAGCAAGTGACAATTTTCAGTGTTTAACTTCTTTATGAGTAAACTTTGGAAGTAAGCATGGCTGCCTGGACTGTGTAGTAAGTAAGATAGACAGAGATAATACAATAGTAATATCTGCACAACTGAAGGTAGGCTATACAGAATCCATCTAATAAAGAGGCCTTTAATTCCTTAGAGTCCTGACTACCTGTCCAGTATCCACCCTCCAATTAGGGGAGAGGGCCTGTTGTTTGGCCTCTCTTCAGTGCCCTGTGTGGATGTGGCTGCAGTAGCCAAAACCAGTTGGGTCATGGTGTTTCTTTTCCTTAGAAAAAGCTAAAGGCCCTTTCCTATGTCGCCCTTCCTCGTCTGTTCCTGTCTCCTATTATTTCCTCCCTGGCTCCGAAGGAGTCAGAGCTGGATTTCCTGAGAGAGGGGAGAGGGAGGAACAAAATGCATTTCACAAGCAGGAAAACTTAAAAAAGCATTTGGTTATCAAGCGCCCACAGCCCTGTCCCTACAGCCTCTGTTTGTGTTGATTTTACTTGTTATTTTTTCTTTCATGCTCTTGGTGTTTGACCTCGGGTCACCCTCTCTGATCTCCAGCGGCAGATAAACAACAGTGTTCTGTCAGATGACTTTCTCTCCTGCTTCTTCACGCTACTTGGACTTGTACTGAGGCATACGGGTTCTGACATTGAATAAGGGGCAAGCCGGAATCCCCATTTTGGCTATTATGATCAAATCTCTTGGTTTTTGTTTGTTCATGCAGGTGAGGATCTGTTGATTGAGCGAAGTGTCCGTAAAGGAATGATCAACCCTGGAGATGACAGGCAGACTATCCAACACAACGGTCCTACGGCCAACTTTGAGTACAGCATCCGCGTGCGGTGTGACGAGAACTACTATGGCAGCAAGTGCAACAAGCAGTGCAGGCCACGCGATGACGGGCATGGCCACTACGTGTGTGACCAGTTTGGGAATAGAGGATGTATGGAAGGCTGGATGGGGACTTACTGTACAACTGGTGAGTAGGGGAGCAGCCTGATACAATCCATGTACAAGACATTTCTGAGTTAAAATAAACACAGTGGAACTAATGCTTAGATATCCCTCTAATGATATTATGAATAAATGTGTGAATCCTTTTGTTTCACAGCTATCTGCAAGCAGGGCTGCAACCTGCTGCAAGGATTCTGCAGTGCCCCAGGAGAATGCACGTGAGTCTGGGTTAACTTCATTCTTTGTACCACTGTGTCCACTGAAATCCCGTTGACAGAGATTTGTGTCTGGATGTATGGGCTGGATATGAGAATGATAATGATGACACAGGATTGATCGCATACCAGAGCTTGACCCCCACATTCCCGCCTCCCCTCCCCGTCCCGCCTCTCTATGGAACATAGAGTGTGTTATCCCCCCCCCCCCCCCCCCTCCAGTCTGATCCAGGAGCTATTGTTCTCCTTCCTGTCCCAGACCTGGCCTGTAGCTGTAGTGGCAGTCTATTTTTCACACAGAGTTTCCTCCCCTCCTCCATCGGGGTGTCAGGGCCCCTCTGCCCATGTCTGCAGCTCCAATCTCGTCTTCCTATCCTTGGCCTGTTTTGGCTGGCACACTCCTCATGGGAGTGTGGACTCCATCCAGCAGCCTTAGTCAAGTACATGTTAGTCTGCACGGCTGAACCAACCAAGTATTCCATGTCAAATCCTCTTGTAAGACCATCTTCTTGTGGATCTCTCTGATGTGCATACTGTACCACACCTATGGATCTGTTCAATAGGGATAGCAGTGAGTAAGAGATGGGTTTGATTTAGTTCTCATCTCATAAAAGAAAGCATTTCTCATCGAAAATTGCTGGAGGAGTGGAACAAAGATTTGTACAGTAGCTGAGCTAAGAGCCCTCCATTGATGGGGCTGTGGTGAGGTGGTTGTTTGGTAATAGTAATGCCAGCCTAGCCTTGTGGCCAACATGGTCTCTCCCTGCTCCCACTGTGGCCAGGGCCTCTCAATGCTGCTACTGCTGCTTATTGAGCAGTGGTGGGCAACATTCAATCCGGCCCAGGGGAGAATTATTAATTTTGGGAGAAAAAAATACTTCAGGCCTCTTGAATGTCTAAAACTATGTAGAAATTATGATGGACCTATATGCTTTCAAATAACTGCCCTTTTTCTGGCCTGCAAATTGCTTTTGACGAATAAATCGGTCCGGAAAAATTCTGTGTGGCCCTCCACTGAATTTTTTAATACCAATATGGCCCTTGAGACGAAATTATTACCCACCCCTGTTATAGAGCTGCTGTATACACTAAACCTCAGCACACTAACATACAGTTTGGTATACAGTAGCACACCACTGAACACTTCAGTACTTTTATACATGTACAGTACTTTTACACATGTACAATAGTAGACTACAACACAAAGCAGTACTGCACCACGTGTTATGTGACTGCAGTGCCGTATTCCACAGAACACGTTAGCACACAGCACCCAGCAGTACATTTATTTCAGTACAGTATATCAACTAGTAGTGTAGGGTTTGGTTGGTGTCCATTTGCAGGAGAGTGGTCTTAAAATAGCCCAGGGAGAGAAGTGACAGGACAGGTGGGGCAAGGTTATAGCTGGCCTTGGAATAACAGAGTGCCGCCATAAACCAACAGATTAGCTAACCCTTCACCGTCTGTGCTGCCTGCCTTAGGAGGCTCCCACCCCGTCCCTGTCCCCATCCCGTCCCGTCCCCATCCCCATCCCGCCCCGTCCCCGTCCCCATCCCGCCCCGTCCCTCTGTCTAAGATTATTGGCCTCAGAAGGGAAGGGGTGTCACTGGTCATCTTGATGAAGATGTGTCTGGCTCCTGATGGAGATTACCTTGACATTAACATTAACACGTACTTGTAGGTCTGTCATGTGGTTGATGTATTGTAGAAGGCCTTGTCCTATGAGCCTTGGTTCAATTATGAACCTTCTATTAATGGGACTGAGGAATTATGTATTTTTCAAGATGTAGGAAGGCCCAGCGCCACAGTGCCTGTTCTGATGACATGCGTCTTTGACTCCTTCCATGTTTTGCACAAAATATGCACATCATATTAAGACCATACAATCGGTTGTTCATTGCTAATGTGTAATTTTGTCTCTAATCTGTCTTGCAGGTGTACGTACGGGTGGCAGGGTCCATTCTGTGACAACTGCCTTCCCTACCCAGGCTGTGTCCATGGCACCTGTGTCAAGCCCTGGCATTGCAGCTGTGAGAAGAACTGGGGAGGCCTGCTGTGTGACAAAGGTGAGACATTAGAGCAGACCAGAACTGGCCCACCGTACTTTTAACACATCCTCTACAGTGACCCCTGACCTCACTGTAGTGTCACAGTGCACAAGGTCACCTCTGAGAGCCCCTCAGCAGCAGGTGGTCAACAGAGGTCAGTTTAGGTTCACTGCTTGAAACAGGAGATCACTTACAGAGTTACAAGATGGAGAGAAGGATGGAGAGACTACATTTAGCAATGTGTAACAGTTCAGGATCTTAATTTGAGCCAGCTTTCTACAGCAGGAAAATAATCCTGCAGCAACAGGAAATGTTAATTGTTTTATTTATCATAATGAATGGATTTTTTTATTTAGGGTTTGATAAATATTTCATTATGGCAAATCAAGTCTGACATTTTAAATTGGAAATTACTAACTTTAGAAGCCATTTAAAACCTGGAATACACAACGAACAGGATGAACAAATTAAGATGCAGCATCTGTATGCCTTCATGTCCGACCATACGAAGTCTTGTTATGTATTCAATGTATTTAATCTGAAACATATCGTTTACCATCGTAACCCTTTAGATGTGTTCATATGAGACCATTAAAGTGTAAATGTAATCCTTCCTGTATCATTCTTTCCAGATCTAAACTACTGTGGGACGAACAAGCCGTGTAAGAACGGAGGAACGTGTATGAACACCGAGCCAGATGAGTACAACTGTGCCTGTCCTGATGGCTACTCAGGCAAAAACTGTGAGATAGGTGAGTCTGTCATTACGTCTCAAACAACTGATCACAAATTCAATTCTGTCAGTGCCAATGTCCTAGATGTTGATAGTTTGCTTGTATATTTTGTTGTGCTATCCATGTCATCCGTCACTTTACCATATCTCTCTCCCCTTGTCTGTCTACTTATCTCCAGCGGAACACGCTTGTGTGTCTAACCCCTGTGCCAATGGGGGCACCTGCCACGAGGTACCGTCTGGGTTTGAGTGTCTCTGTCCTGCAGGCTGGGCAGGGCCCACCTGCGCTAAAGGTGAGTGAGTCACGATCTTGCACCTCCCAAAGTGTGTGTGTACCCCCATGTTTTTACAAAGCTGAACCCTAACATCATTGTGTGTGTGTGTTTCAGACACGGACGAGTGTGCGTCCAACCCCTGTGCTCAGGGGGGGACCTGCATCGACATGGAGAACGGATTTGAGTGCCTCTGCCCCCCACAGTGGGCTGGGAAGACCTGCCAGATAGGTAAGCCTGGAATGGAGAGGTGGTGGTGGGGGGGGGGGGGGTCTGTACATTAGCCTATCATACAGACTAGAGAGTTCTGAGGGCACAGCCTCTGCCTGGGAAACTGCACCAAAGCATGTCCAAATGTGGGGAATATTATGTCCTGGGGAGCATCATTTGAGACAGTTTGCATGCTAAATTAAATTACGTGTTTGATTTGAAGTGAATGTGATATGTTGTGATGTGTTATTGAATCTTGACTTGAAATGCTATTGATTTTGCCTGGTTCGACTGTATGCCAGGAATCTCTGTGCTCGTCCAGTATCTGGTTGTTTGTGTTGAGCCTGTACTAGTACTATTGGTGTGGATACTCATTTGAAATGGCTGCATGCATGTCCATGGAACAAGCTGGACATAATGTGCAACCCGAGCCAGGTGACTTGAGTAAAGCTATAAATAACACCTAGCCTGGCAACTGCTAGTCTTGGGGACAGATATAGTCTGTAGGGGGTTATCTTTGGCTACAGACTGGGGTAAAAGGGGTATGTACTCTAGCCTCCACCATGAGCAGAGCCTCACCCCGAGACCACTATTTAGCTCCGTGGAGTTGAAAGTGGAGAGGAAACGCTTTATAACCTGTAAACACGCTGAGGGAGGAACACAAGCTCCGGGTCTTGTGTTACGCAGTCCGTTATTCTCAGCGCGCAGGCGGTTCCCCTTTCAGCAAGCGAGTGATACCTGAGAGAGGGGTGTCAGGTGTCCGCAGCCCAACAGGTGCTCGCCAGTTCTGAGGGAAAGCAGTTGTGTTCTGGTCAGTCCAGGGAGAGGGTGTTAGTGACCATTGCCTTGTGAACTGACCACTGGGAGAACTCTGGATGTCAGAGAATAGGTCCATTCAGAGATGATGTAAAAGAAAGAAATGGTCAGGGAAGGAGGCAGAGCCAGCAAAATGGATTGCAAAAAATGCAATAAAATGTATCCGCGTTGATTAAGTTCTGCTTGGTGGTGGGGCTTGGATGCTGGTTCTTAGATCCATCTCTTTCCTTTCTCTCTCTCTCTCTTCTCTCTCTTCTCTCTCTTCTCTCTCTCCTCTCTGTCTCCACTCCGCAGACGCTAATGAGTGTATGGGGAAGCCTTGCCTCAATGCTTATTCTTGCAAAAACTTGATTGGTGGATATCACTGTGCCTGCTTTCGAAGATGGGCCGGCCAGAACTGTGACATCAGTCAGTATCAGTCAATCATGTGCCTCTGTCCCCTTTGCCTGCAGCTAGCTCTGTCGCCTACCTGGGCCACTGGCCACTCCTGCCTGTTGCTATGTCAGGCTCTCAGGATCTCTCTATCTCTACCTACAAATACTTATATAGATCCATGGTTTTGACATGACTATAAGAAGCACATCCTGTAGATATCTTTGAAGGTTTTTGTCGAATTCACTGGCTTTCACTGCATGCACTTTAACCAACAGCATCATGTCTTCCTGCACCTTGAGAGTTTCTTTGAAGCATTAACCAAGTTGGACATTCTATGTTTTGTTTGTGTATCACATGCATGCCACCCCTGCATGTTCCCCGGTCCTATCTCTACTGTATTAGTATGTTCCCGGTCCTATCGCTACTGTATTAGTATGTTCCCCTGTCCTATCCCTACTGTATTAGTATGTTCCCCTGTCCTATCTGTAGTGTATTAGTATGTTCCCCTGTCCTATCCCTACTGTATTAGTATGTTCCCCTGTCATATCCCTACTGTATTGGTATGTTCCACTGTCCTATCCCTACTGTATTGGTATGTTCCACTGTCCTATCCCTACTGTATTGGTATGTTCCACTGTCCTATCCCTACTGTATTGGTATGTTCCACTGTCCTATCCCTACTGTATTGGTATGTTCCACTGTCCTATCCCTACTGTATTAGTATGTTCCCCTGTCCTATCCCTACTGTATTGGTATGTTCCACTGTCCTATCCCTACTGTATTAGTATGTTCCCCTGTCCTATCCCTACTGTATTAGTATGTTCCACTGTCCTATCCCTACTGTATTAGTATGTTCCCCTGTCATATCCCTACTGTATTAGTATGTTCCCCTGTCCTATCTCTACTGTATTAGTATGTTCCCTTGTCCTATCTCTACTGTATTAGTATGTTCCCCTGTCCTATCTCTACTGTATTAGTATGTTCCCTTGTCCTATCTCTACTGTATTAGTATGTTCCCCTGTCTTATCTCTACTGTATTAGTATGTTCCCCTGTCCTATCTCAACTGTATTAGTATGTTCCCTTGTCCTATCTCTACTGTATTAGTATGTTCCCCTGTCTTATCTCTACTGTTTTAGTAAGTTCTCTCTTTTCTCCTTTGCAGATCTCAACAGCTGCCATGGACAGTGTCAGAATGGAGCGACTTGCAAGGTAGGAAACTGGAATCAATATCTAGCCACCATGTTTGCCCTCCATTCATATTATATCTATGGTTAACATCATGGGTATGAAAGCCACTTAGTGACATGTTTTCCTTGCGCTTCGTACAGGAAGGGCGAAGAGGCTACGTGTGTGCCTGCTCACCGGGGTTTGTGGGCCGGCATTGTGAGGTCCAAAGAAACCGCTGTGCCAGCAGCCCGTGTAGGAACGGGGGCAGGTGCCATACTCTGCTGGACGGCTTCATGTGTGAGTGCCCACATGGGTACACTGGCACCACCTGTGAGGTGAGCTATAGTCCTTTCCAGACCTTCGACAAGTCAGATCTTCTCTTTTATACACAACCATTATCTAGTTATACATCTATCCGTTATCTTTTATGCACAACCATTATCTATTTATACATCTGTCTATTCGTCCACCCTTTCTTCCATCTGTCCATCTGTAGGTGCAGAGCAACCTGTGCAGCCCTGACCCATGCCAGAACAAGGCCCAGTGCCACAGTTTGATGGATGACTTCTACTGTGCCTGTCCTGATGACTATGAGGGCAAGACCTGCTCTGAGCTCAAGGACCACTGCAAGATCAACCCCTGTGAAGGTAAAAACCAATCCATAAACCTATTGTTGTCATCTCAACTCAAATAACTCAACCCCTTGTAAATGTACTAACCAAGCAGTTCTCTTGCCTAGCCTAAACTGAAACCTGCTCTTAAGCTGCTCAGTACTCAGGTCAACCTCAAGATCAACCATCGTTTCAACTCAATCCTCTCAGGTCTATCTCACCAACAGTCTCTTGCCGTTCCTTCTGTTTTGATCCCAGTGATTGACAGTTGTACCGTCGCGGTGGCCACCAACGACACACAGGAAGGGGTGTGGCACATCTCGTCCAATGTGTGCGGCCCACACGGACACTGCATCAGCCAGCCTGCTGGGAACTTCACCTGCTCCTGTGAACCGGGCTTCACTGGAACATACTGTCACGAGAGTGAGTAAACACACCACTGACTTCATCATCGTCTTCCTCATCATACACATCCTCATTCATATGTCTCTCCTCCCTCCTTCACAGACATAAATGACTGTGTGCCGCCTCCTTGTAAGAATGGAGGAACCTGCATTGACGGGATTAGCTCTTTCCAGTGCTTTTGCCCTGACGGCTGGGAGGGCACGCTGTGTGAAATGGGTAAGTGTGTGTGTGTGTGTGTGTGTGTTTGTGTGTGTGTGTGTGTGTGTGTGTGGTCTCTGTAACTGATCCCTGGTTGTTGTGTTGCAGATGTGAATGAGTGCAGTAGGAACCCCTGTAAGAACGGAGGCCGCTGTGTGGACCTGATCAACGACTTCTACTGTCAGTGCCAGGACAACTGGAAAGGCAAGACCTGCCACTCACGTGAGAGCCAGTGTGATTCCAGTACCTGCAGTAATGGGGGGACGTGCTTCGACCACGGGGACACCTTCCGCTGTACCTGTCCCTTAGGGTGGGGGGGCAGCACCTGTAACACAGGTGAGAAACCATTATTGCATGGTTTTGCACATGTTGTTCAAGGAAAAGTCCCATAGACTGCTCTGGTCCATAGGATACCTATTGCTTATACATTTTGTGAATATGGGTTCTAAGCTCATCATACTTTATTTATTTTGTCAGCCAAGAACAGTACGTGTGACTCTAAACCGTGTGAGAATGGAGGGACCTGTGTCGGAGGGGGGGATGCCTACACCTGCATCTGCAAGGATGGCTGGGAGGGGCCCACATGTACTCAGAGTAAGGCACCATTTACTGAACTATTTCCCAGTTATAATCATAAACTGACACTGATTTTAATTCTGTGTTATCCCCTCTCGTCACAGATGCTAATGACTGCAACCCTCAACCCTGGTGAGTTGAATTTATTAAATTAACCAAAAATACTTGTAAAAGTTATTTAAAACTCTAGGCTCCAGTACCGGTTCTATTTTTAAGTGCTGAACCCTGTTTATGAGACCCATCTACAGTCCCACACGCACCCATATTAGATCATAATCTCTGTGTTCTGGTTTTAAAACAGGAACACATGACTCTCACACACCGCTCATCTCACAAATCTAATTTAATGCTCAGAGATTTACCATTAAAGTTTGTTCTATGAAGGTGTGTGTGTGAAAGAGGAAGTGTGTGTATCCCTGACTCCTCTAAAGAACTGTGCAGGGCCTGACAGCTGGGTATTCCAGGGTCCCGTGGATCAGAGGGGCTGAGTGGACAAAGGCTCCCGCCACCACAATGACTGACAGGGGGATTAGCACAGGGGGGCAGTGGGGTGGAAAGAGACGCCCCTCGCCCTATTCTTCACCACTGACCCCTGAGCATGGGGCAGTGTAGGCAGGAGAGGGGGGGCTGGGTAGCAGGGGTTATAGGGCGAGCACAGTATGGGGTCAGTTTGGGATTTGCATATGAAGTCTGGACATTGATAAGGGATCAGCTTTAGTGACCAGAGTCTCTAGTCCCTTGCCTTGGGATTCTGCTGCTGGGATCGAGACCTGAGCATGTGAAGGCCCTGTTCTCTTTGTAGTCTGAGCCTTCAGGCTTGTTTATGCTGCTGCACCTGCGCCAGTGTTTCCTATTGTATGGGCTGACGTATTGATGTGTGATTCTGTTTCCTTCCTGCAGCTATAACGGTGGTGTCTGTGTGGACGGCGTGAACTGGTTCCGCTGTGAGTGTGCCCCGGGATTCGCCGGACCAGACTGCCGGATCAGTGAGTCCCTGGGAACCTGAGGGGTGTGGGGGGTCAGATTGGAAGGGTCAGGAGTGAAAGGGGACGGGGGGAGTTTGAGCTGATTGTTTGTGAGGGACAGATTAGGAAGCCTTTAGGAAGCCTGTCTTAACCTCCGACCTCTCTTGTGAGGAAAGGTCAGCTGTATTCTGCAAACAGGTCAGTTCAGCCTTACATTCTCAGGGACAATCCTCTTTCCTTTCCCCCTTTTCAGAGAGGGTCTATTTTTCACGTGGGGATGCCAGACATGATAACCAATAAGCCTTTCCCCTGTTGTGATGCTATTATAGCTAGGTGCCTTGCAGTAGACTAGAGATATGTGTGTAGTAATGTCCTTTTTGTTTCTCTATCAGACATAGATGAGTGCCAGTCATCTCCCTGTGCCTATGGTTCTACCTGTGTGGATGAGATCAACAGCTTCCTCTGTGTGTGTCCCCTGGGCCGGGCTGGGCCTCACTGCCAAGAGTGTGAGTGTACTGCAGCCATCTAGAACCTAAAAGGGTTCTTTGGCTGTTCCCATTGGAGAACCCTTTTTGGTTCCAGGTAGAACTCTTTTGTGTTCCATGTAGAACCCTTTCCATAGAGGGTTCTACCTGGAACCAAAAAGGGTTCTCCTATGGGGACAGCCAATTAAACCTTTGGGATCCCTTTTTTCTAAGAGTGTGTAGAGAACCCCTTTATTACTGTATCCATGTAGTGGGGAACTTTCTTCCATTGACCTTATGCGTGGTAGGAAGAGTTTCTAAGGACTGACCCTGATATTGCCTTAGACTTAACCCTGCTCCTCTCCCTCCTCTCTGCAGTCATTAGACTTAACCCTGCTCCTCTCCCTCCTCTCTGCAGTCACTAGACTTAACCCTGCTCCTCTCCCTCCTCTCTGCAGTCATTAGACTTAACCCTGCTCCTCTCCCTCCTCTCTGCAGTCATTAGACTTAACCCTGCTCCTCTCCCTCCTCTCTGCAGTCATTAGACTTAACCCTGCTTCTCTCCCTCCTCTCTGCAGTCATTAGACTTAACCCTGCTTCTCTCCCTCCTCTCTGCAGTCATTAGACTTAACCCTGCTCCTCTCCCTCCTCTCTGCAGTCATTAGACTTAACCCTGCTCCTCTCCCTCCTCTCTGCAGTCATTAGAATTAACCCTGCTCCTCTCCCTCCTCTCTGCAGTCATTAGACTTAACCCTGCTCCTCTCCCTCCTCTCTGCAGTCATTAGACTTAACCCTGCTCCTCTCCCTCTTCTCTGCAGTCATTAGACTTAACCCTGCTCCTCTCCCTCCTCTCTGCAGTTATTGGGATCATGAAGGCTTGTCGTTACTCTGGCCTGCAGTTCCCTCACGGCAGTCGATGGGAGGAGGAGTGTAATACCTGCCAGTGTGTCAACGGCGATGTGCGCTGTTCTAAGGTGAGCATTGCGTTATTTTATTACACATAGTGATGGTGTGTGTGTGTGTGTGAGAGCTGCCTCCCTGACCTCTGTTTGTGTATGTACAGGTACGGTGTGGACGACGGCTCTGCCTGCTCCAGAGAGGTGCTCCCGGTCCAGACAGCAGTGCCCTGTGTCCTGGAGGACAGGAATGTGTGGAACACCAATTTCTCACCTGCTTCGCCAAGCCCTGCCACCAGTGGGGTGTGTGTTCCACCCCCGACCCCCCTCCGTCCCTCCACACCCAGTGTGAACCCAACAGTGGTTACCTGGACAACAACTGTGCCCGCATCACACTCATCTTTAACAGAGACAAAGTTCCACAGGTGAGTTCACGTCATCATCACCTGACTGACATTTAATGAGATATAAAAAATATATATATATATTTTACTAGACTTGAATCTCCGACAACACCATCCCTGAACCTCTACCAGAGAAGTCAAGTGAATGGAATTAGCTAGGCGCTGGCAGTCACCGCAGCCGTAAATGCTAATGGCTATCTCATCATTCTTTGTGTGTGCTAATCAAAGGGCACCACTGTGGAGAACATCTGCTCGGAGCTGAGGTACCTTCCCATCACCCAGACCCTGGCTAAAGAACGCACGCTCCTCATTCTCTGTGAACTGTCCTACTCCAACAGGGACGCCGTGGAGGTTGCCATGGTGAGTGCTTCACATCCCCCACCACCCCTACCCCACCTCAGCCCCCCACCTTCAGACTCTGAGTTGTTGCCATCTGCCAATGAGCCCCTCTTACCTCCTCCTCACCTCCCACTGTTGCCTGCAAGAATAGTGTCTCTCCCTTCTCTTTTTCACTGAGCTCCGTCGGCCTCGCCCCTTTAGGTTATTTCATTCACTTTATTAAATCGCACACAATTCGTCATTGTAAATGGGTTCCAGAGTAGACTTGTAAAATTGGAGCCTTTTCTTTTCCTCTTTGTAAAAGTAGAGAGCCTTTTGAAGCGCGACGTCCTTTGCCTGAACATCTGGATGACATTTAGCTATACTTTGGTACACCTTACTGTTACTGTGCAGTCTCTCCTCCCTCGCTTCTCATAGACCCGTGTATATGAAATACGTGGCCACCCAGTCAGACTCTAGGGAAATCAGGCACTACAGGGCACTAAGCCCTTAATGGAGGGGATTAGGCGTTTTCTTGTGATGTAGTCACAAGTCACAGGAAAAGGAGTGGTGCATCTGACGTCCTGGTAGCTTTGTACTGGGTTCAATGATGAAACTCCTTAGATAGATAGATAGATAGATAGATAGATAGATAGATAGATAGATAGATAGATAGATAGATAGATAGATAGATAGATAGATAGATAGATAGATAGATAGATAGATAGATAGATAGATAGATAGATAGATAGATAGATAGATAGATAGATAGATAGATAGATAGATAGATAGATAGATAGATAGATAGATAGATAGATAGATAGATAGATAGATAGATAGATAGATAGATAGATAGATAGATAGATAGATAGATAGATAGATAGATAGATAGATAGATAGATAGATAGATAGATAGATAGGTAGGTACTTTATTGATCCCCGGGGGGGAAATTTCTTTGTCAAGCAGCTACAACAAAACATAGGGCAGGTGCAAAATGCCAGAACGAAAATACACAAAAGACCCTATCAGGCTTACAGTCAAATTATTAGTTGTGCTTTCTTAGACCATAATGAAATTGTCTTGATCTCAAAGTGAACTCAACATGATCATGAAGTCACATCATTTCAACTTAATATGAGTGTTGCATTGTGGATCTGGGTTTGGCAGAGTAGTCCCATCCAGCTGACTATGTATCTGTATCTGTATCTGTACAGATGTTCTATGGAGACCCAGAAACGGAGTTCTCAGTAAGAGGCCTGTAGTCCACTCTGAAGCTCAGAGGCTGTTAGAAATGGGCGAGGGGCTGTGTGTGTGTGTGTGTGTGTGTGTGTGTGTGTGTGTGTGTGTGTGTGTGTGTGTGTGTGTGTGTGTGTGTGTGTGTGTGTGTGTGTGTGAGTGAGTGAGTGAATGAGCTGCTGCTTACCCAGAAAGAATAAAGAGGAGTGTTGCTGACTGACTGACTGGCTACTGACTGACTAGTTAGCCAGGGAGCCACATCCCTGCCTGTTTTCCATTGTTCCTCCTAATTGAAGTACACAGCATCCAGCTAATCTCCCTCTGCTCCCCCTGGACTCTCTGGTCCACTTATTAGGCAATTAACTAGACCCACTGTGTGCTCTACCGGGGGGAGTTAGTGTGAATCTAGGAGTGAATCCCTCTTTCCTCTTGTGTTGACTCACCATCTCGCCTCCTTTCTCCCTCTCCTCCAGTCGTATGATCAGGATGGTCAGGAGCGGAATGGAGACCGTGGTCAGATCCAGGAGGCTGCCAGTGCCATCGTCGGTTCCCTGTCCAAACGCCACAACAGCACTGTCATGCTGGCCGTGGTGGAGGTCAAAGTGGAGACGCAGGTCATGCCCCAGTCTGTGGGTAAGTGACCGGACTAGACTTGGTTTCACTGTCTGCATGTTCTTATATTGTGCTTCAATTAGGTAGCATTACAGTACATGATAGTAGTATAATTTGATGGACCTTCTGTCTCCAGACCACCTGGTGCCAGTGCTGTGTGTCGTGTTCAGTGTGCTGTGGATCTTCTGCATCGTGGTGTGTGTGTGGTGGACCCGTAAGAGGAAGAAAGAGCGTGAGAGAGAGTCTGCAGCGGAGGACAGCACCGTCAACAACCAGCTGGAGCCACTGAGGGTCAGCCTGCCACAGTACAAAGACAACCGAGACAAAGACATTCAGCACGAATGTAAGAAACTCATGAGCCCTCCAGACCGAACGTGTGACGGGGCTGAGGGAGAAGAGGAGGAGGATGGAGAGGAGGATGAGCTGAAGAGGGGAGGGATGGAGCTAGACAAGTGCTCCACTCAAAAGTGCTCCTTGGCAGGAGTGCAGGACAAAGTGATGGGCAAAGGGGGCGTGATCTGTACGGCGCGTAGCACCCCTGTCAAACCCCCCCACCGGACAGCGTACAGCCCCAAAGACAACCGGTGTAAAAACCTCAACGCTGCCAACGTCAGCGAAGACATCAAAGACCATTATGTATGAGCACGGCTTAGAGGTGGGACCTCTCAAACTAAAGACAACGTCTCCATCTAATAGAAAAACACAAGCACCAATAGTGAAGATTTCAGACACGTTTAACATTTAAATTGACTTCCTTCTTTGTCTGCAACATGGAGGCTTCTTATCTTCTAAAAGCATTGCAAGTGAACATTTCAGCAACGAAAAGAGACCTGAATTTCAGTTTAAATCCCACTGTTGAAAATAGGGCAAAGGAAAGCTTCTTTTTTTTTTTTCTTCAATCTTTTTTTTGTTTGTTTACAAACTGGGGTTCTTTTTTTCACAGCATGTCACTGAGAAGAGTGGATATCATGTGACATTGGCGTGAGCGCTGCCATTGGAGGACAATGGAGAGCCATTGAATGGCAGCTGTTGTTATACTACTACATTAATGCTAGTACGTTTAGTTCATATCTGCCTTAACCCGCGACTGTGGGCCTTTTCTTTGTTCTCTTGGTATAGAAATGTCATTTGTATAAGTAAAATGATGTAAAATGTTATATATAAGACCTTTTGAAAGCTATAAGCAGTATATAACACCTGACATCAGCATTAGTTTATAAACATAAACATCCTTTCCATGACATGTCAATGCTTCTAAAGATTTTATGTACAGTATATCCCTTTAACGTGCATTTTACTCTACCACTTCCTGCAAGCCTAGATGCTTTATTATTTCAGTATTTGCTTTGGTAGAAAGTGCCTTTAGCTCTTCTTTTATTATTTCATCTCATTCAAAGAATTTATCCAGATCTTAATAATTAATATAAAGGGAAAATATGTCATTTCACAACTCTTCATATCACCATAAAGGTATTTCTTTCAACAATGTATATTTGTAAATATAAAAATGGCTGTGTATATTTGAATTTAGTAACTTAAGTGACCCTTTTTATTATAGTTATTCTAAAGAATAATTATTTTGTTTTTTTATGATGTCATTCCGTTTTATCAGTGTCCGTTGACACAAGGCTGGTTTTACACAGATTTATGGACAATATCAATGGTCCCACTTACAGAAACAAATTAGCATTGACAGAAACAAATTATTGAAAGTGCTTTATGATTTAATTTTGTTCCAACACTTAAAAATTGTGAGTAAAGCAGAGCTGTTAGTTCTAGTTCTAGGCGTTGTACTTGTCTTCTGCTTTAGCAGGAGCTGTCTGTTGGGAATTTCCCAAATGAATGCTGGCTCACCATCTCCCATTCACTTTGCTACTGTATGTGAACATTAGAATGTCCTTTTATATTGAAGGGGTGTACCAGTGCATGGATGGGTTGTGTTGATCTGATACAGAAACAGTGCTAGCAGGCTTTCATCGTGATTTAGGTCGCAATCAAGGCCATTATCAGATCAATGTGTGATGGAGCCTGATGGAGCGCTCAGTTACCAAGCCCCGCAGTGGTGCATCGGATTTTTCTGCTTTCAATACTGGTCTAATGAAGGGAACAAGTTTTATTGTTGTTGATGTTGTGGTTGTTGTCCAGTGTTTGTATTATATACTGTATCTGCACTAAGACAGGAAGAGACCCATTGAGCATTACCTCAGCAGTGGTAGTAAAAATTATTTGTGTTGTTCTTTACAGTTTAATATTGTTATTCTCAAACAAGAATTTGACTTTCAATTTTTTTTTGATGATAAAGAAATTCAAATCATTACCAATATCCAGTCAGCAGAATCCCATTATCCCCAGAGCATGGGCTGAATGTGCAGATCATTGTAATTATCTTGTACAAAAGAGCAGTTGCATCTTGGTTTGTTAGTGGAATTGATGTTTGTTCTTAGAACAATCCAATTATTTATTAAAGTATTTTATACCAATATCTTTGTTTTGTCCTCTTTATAGCATTGGAATTTGACTTTACGTTTCAGTTTTCCCATTCATTATCATTAACCGTAGCTCTGGAAATCAAAAGAAATGTGTTGAATATGATTTGATGTGTTTAGCTGAATCTGCTGTTCCTATAAGATTCATCTTTCTCTAGCTGATTGGTTGTCTATCTACAGACATGCCCATTCAGAACCACTAATAGGTCCCTTGCATGCATTTATCTGCCCTTATAGGCCCAGTGCAGTCAAACTAGATTTTACTGTGCTTTAGATATATTTTCACACTATGAGGTTGAAATAATACTGTGAAATTGTGAAAATTATGATAATGCCCTTTTAGTGTAAGCTGTTTGAAAAGATCGCCTGAAATTTCAGCCTGTTGTGGTGGGATGGAGTTCTGGCATTCTATGGTGATAACACCAGTTGATAGACCAACCAGTTGATAGACCAATAAGCAAGAGAGTTCCAAACTTCACGCCAATAACAGCTAATTTTCAGTTTTCCCCTCCCCACTGACCACTGCCAGAAATCCCTAGCAAAATTCTTGCTTGAGAAATATCCCTTTGCTAAGAGGCTATTTTAGTGTATTTTGGACAATTTTAATTGTAAAGTACTTAATTATTACCCAAAAATGATTTGATATTGAGATAAAAACAGCTGCATTTGACCTTCAATGTAATGATTTACATTAAAATCATACACTACATGATGCCAGTAATGTAGCTGCTCCATGGTTTAAAATGTCTTGAATCCAGGTATCAGATATCTGTTAAGTCACGTGTGTACAGTACAGGATCGCTGACCTACTTGGTAGTACAATACAAGAGAGAGCGAGGAGAGGAGGAGCTCATAGCACCCAGTACATGTCACTGTGCAGTATGTGTTCCTACCATTCAGTATGTGCTATGTAAGCTAACACCAGATTCCACGAGTCACTGGCTACAGTCAAAGGTATCTGTCCAAGACAGGTTAGCCACCTCTACTCCACACATATCTAGTATCACACTGTTTTAGCTGTGATCACAACAATGCTTTCTGTTACTAGGGGCAGGGTGTGACAAAAAATGTATTAGGGCCTAATCTAACATTCATTAGGCCCTTATGTATGGATTTCACATGACTGGGAATACAGATATGCATCTGTTGGTCACAGATACCTTAAAAGAAAAGGTGGGGGTGTGGATCAGAAAACCCGTTAGTATCTGGTGTCCACCATTTGCCTCATGCAGCGCAACAAATCTCTTTCGCATAGAGTCGATCAGGCCTGTGGAATGTTGTCCCACTCCTCTTCAATGGCTTGAACTGGAATATCCCAAACATGCTCAATGGGTGACATGTCTGGGGAGTATGCAGGCCATGGAAGATCTTCCAGGAATTGTGTACAGATCCTTGCGACATGGGGCCGTGCATTATCATGCTGAAACATGGGGTGATGGCGGCGGATGAATGGCAATCAATGGGCCTCAGGATCTTGTCACAGTATCTCTGTGCATTCAAATTGCCATCGATAAAATGTAATTGGGTTTGTTGTCTGTAGCTTATGCCTGCCCATACCATAACCCCACTGTCACCATGGGGCACTCTGTTCACAACGTTGACATCAGCAAACTGCTCGCCCACACGACCCGGTACAGATGAAACCGGGATTCATCCGCGAAGAGCACCCTTCTCCATCGTGCCAGTGGCCATCGAAGGTGAGAATTTTCCCACTGAAGTCGTTTACAACGCCGAACTGCAGTTAGGTCAAGACCCTGAGGATGACGAGCACACAGATGAGCTTCCCTGGGATGGTTTCTGACAGTTTGTTTCATCTGGTAGTGGTGGTGGTGGTGGTGGTGGTGTCCAAAATGGCATCCCCTTCCCTATGAATAGGGTATCATTTTGGACACAAAACCTGGTCAGTAATAGAATGATCCAGGTTAATGTAGTGACCACATCAGGTAAATACATGGGACTGGGTCAGTAATAGACTAACCCAGGGTAGCTTAGTGAGGGCTATCCCAGTGCCAGGGCATCCCATGTAGCACTGGAGTAACCACTGTATTCCCTGACTTGCTGCTGCTGCTAATAAGAAATTTCCCCCAGTGGGATGAATAAAGTACCTGCCTGCCTGCCTACCTACCTACCTACCTACCTACCTACCTACCTACCTACCTACCTACCTACCTACCTACCTACCTACCTACCTACCTACCTACCTACCTACCTACCTACCTACCTACCTACCTGCCTACCTGCCTGCCTGCCTACCTACCTACCTACCTACCTACCTACCTACCTTAAACACAATGACTTTACCTGACGATACTCCTCGTAGAAGTCACCCTACACACCTGTTTTTGCCCATATCATTGGCACAGTCAGTTAGGACAGCAGGCATGGGATTTTGAAACAGAGCTGCTCCTGTCCTCTCACTATCAATAATAATAAGCACACTCTCACATAACATCACCTTATCACCACAACATGCTGGTAATTGCTTAATAAACAGGTCAGTATGTTTTTATTGGAGGGATTTCTCAATGGCGTCACCAGATTTAGCATCAAGTAGAATAGAGTAATAATGGTAGGAATTCTAAGTGGAGGGAGTGTCCTGGATAGCGTGTGTGGAGAGAGAGAAATATTTCAGTCCTGAGGATAGTGGGAAAGAGAAAGAGACTGGGTTCAGTGAGATTCCTCCTCATCTCAGAGGGAGCAGCTGCCACACCTTGGTCTGTGCTGGCGGCAGGCCCAAGACTCCTCCCGTGATGGCCCAGAGAGGGTTAGAGCTGAATCCACATGTTCAAACAGAGATGAAAGGCGTTGTTAGGATGGTGTCAATGCCAATACAACCGCCTGCCAAGTAAGCCTTACTTAGTACAATCCCAGATGTTCCTGACACTGAATATTCTCCTGTGAAATGCAGAGATGGGGCTTCTGCCCGACCCTTCACATCAAAGTCTGGGGAGGAGGACTCAAAACAATGAGCATTTACAGTCCTCCTGCAGCTCCAGGCTTTTCATGCTGAGAAAAAAATGTATATGTGATTTAGTACAGTAATATGAGGGTAGGGTCCTACATCGGAATAACTGATATTGATTCGTATTTCCTGTGAGCATGCATTTAAGGAAAAGTAACGTGAGCCAAGACATTCTTTACAGTAAGGCGGCCCCCGCATCCCCTTCCTAATAACTTCATTATCTATGTCACTCAGTCCCCCCTCCTATAACAAAAACATCTGTATTAACAACACAACATCTGCCTGATGGAGCAGTCAGTCTTACACAGCCCAGTCCGAGAGCAATGCTAGGGTTTGGAGTTTTTGCATTGGAAAACATGCAGCTCTCACTGACTACTGTAAGTGATCAACTTTTTATGTTTACTTATCTAAGCACAAACAGCTTGAAAGTTAAATCAAAAAAGTAATTACAATGGAGTAAAACCCTTACAAAGCTATAACAGTACAAATCCACCTGGTCCTGGTTCAGCAGATAGTACCAAGAGCTCTGGACCTTATACAATCATAATGTAAGTGTTTATGACACAGCCTGCCTCTCTTAGATACACATTATCCCCCAGGCTACATCATTACGGACAAGCCCAAACCAATAGAGCAGGGATGGGCACCTTTGATTGGGGTTGGGGTACACAAAAAAATCTGAACTCATCATGAAGGGCTGCAGTGGCTCGCATGTCTGTATACCCAGATCCATACCCACATTTGAAGTCAAAGTTTTGATTTAATTTCCTGCAATTTTACACATTATGCCATGGGGTGTAGAAAAATGCTACAGTTTTAATGTCACACCCTGATCTGTTTCACCTGTCTGTGTGATTGTCTCCACCCCCCCCTCAAGGTGTCGCCCATCTTCCCCATTATCCCCTGTGTATTTATACCTGTGTTCTCTGTCTGTTGCCAGTTGGTTTTGTTTCATCAAGCCTACCAGCGTTTTTTCCCTCTGCTCCTGTCTCTCTGTTGTTCCTGTTTTCTAGTTTTCCCGGTTTTGACCATCCTGCCAGCCCTGACCCTGAGCCTGCCTGCCGTCTTGTATTTTTGCCCCACCACTCTGTTTTACCGAACTCTGCCCAGACCCTGAGCCTGCCTGCTGTCCTGTACCTTTGCCCCGTCTATCTGGATTACTGACCTTTGCCTGACGCTGACCTGTCTTTTGCCCCTGTTGGGTTAATAAACTGTTGTTACTCCGACGTTGGCTGCATCTGGGTCTTACCTGTAATGTTGATAATACGAACTCTCCATGACTGACCCAGCAGACCCGGACCAGCTGCGTGATGCCATCTCCTCCCAAGGAGCCTCCATTGGTAGGCACGAGGAATTGCTTCGTGGATTTATGGAGGGGGTCCAGGCTTTGGAGATATGTTGGAGCAATTCCGCGGGTTGTCTCGGAGGCAGCCTGTCACGGTGGTACACCCACAGCCCCTCAGTAACTTGGTGGGTAGCAGCGCAGCCCCACCGGCCACTCCACCTTCCTGGAAGCCCCACATACCATCCCCGGAACGCTTTAATGGAGAGCCGGGCACCTGCTGGACGTTTTTAGCTCATTTTTTTGTTTCAGCGCTCCTCTTTCCCCTCGGAGTGCTCCAAGATAGCCTACCTCATCACGCTGATGTCTGTTCTCACCTGGGCTACTGCTGTATGCGAACAACAGCCGGCCATATGCGTGAGTCTGGAGGGGTTCGTGAGAGAAGTGAGGAAGGTTTTTGATGCCCCATGGGCTGGAGCCCGTTCTGCCATGCCCATTGTCTGAATTCAGCACAACCTGCCCTGGGACGTCTTCCTGGAGGCTTGGATGTTTCTCCGGACCTCTCCGCCATTCCTGCAGAGTACCAAGACCTTCGGGAGGTGTTCAGCAAGGCCCGGGCCACTTCACTTCCGCCGCACCGCCCCTATGACTGGGGGATTGACCTTCTTCCTAGCACCATGCCACCCTGAGGACGTCTGTACTCTCTGTCTGGACCGGAGACTAAGGCTATGGAGACCTACATTGGGGACTCCCCTCCTGCAGGAGTTATCTGTCCCTTTTCCTCTCCTGCCTGGCGCAGGGTCTTGTCATTTTTCTCCACAAAGAAGTGAGGAAGAGGGATGGTGCATTGACTATCGGGGCCTCAATGACATTACGGTGAAGAACCGTTACCCGCTACCACCAATTTCCTCAGCCTTTGAGCCGCTCCAGGAGGCCACTGTTTTCTCTAAGTTGGATCTACGGAACGCTTACCACCTGGTGCGGATACGAGAGGGGGACGAGTGGAGTATCTGGTCATGCCTTTTGGCCTCACCAACGCCCCTGCTGTGTTCCAGGCTCTGGTGAATATGTTAAACCGGTTCGTCTTCGTCTACATTGATGACATCCTTCTCTCGCTCTCCCCAAGAACACGTGCTCTACATCCACCAGTGCCTTCTGGAGAATCCACTGTTCCCTTTCTGGGCTACATCATCTCCACTGGGAGTGTCAGATGGATCCCGGGGAGGTGAGAGCGGTGGTGGATTGGCCTCAGCCCACGTCCAGGGTCCAGCTGCAATGCTTCCTGGGGTTTGCCAACATTTATCGCAGCTTTATCCATGGTAACAGCACCCTGGCCTCCCCCCTGTCTGCACTCACCTCCACCAAGGTTCCGTTCACGTGACCGGGCGTTTCAGGACCTCAAACACCGCTTCACCACTGCCCCTATCTTGGTTCATCCTTACCCTCCCGTCAGTTCGTGGTGGGGGCCGATGCTTCAGATGTCGGAGTGGGGGCTGTCCTGTCCCAACGTTTTGCCCTGGACCTTAAGCTGCTTCCCTGTGCCTTCTTCTCCCACCTTCTCAACGCCACGGAGAGGAACTACGACGTGGGGAATCGAGAACTTCTCGCATTGAAGATGGCGTTGGAGGAATGGAGGCACTGGCTAGAAGGGGCAGAACATCCGTTCATTGTATGGACCGACCACAAAAACCTGGAATATCTCTGCACCGCCAAGCGCCTCAACTCCAGGCAAGCGAGATGGGCCCTGCTGTTTACCTGGTTCAACTTTTCCCTCTCCTACCGGCCGGGGTCCAAGAACATCAAGCCGGATTCCCTGTCTCGCCGCTATAGCCCCACGGGTACCACCCCGGAGCCCGAGACGATCCTTCCCACCTCGTGCCTGGTGACGGCACTCAGCTGGGGTATAGGGAAACAGGTCCGGGAGGCACATCGGTCCCAGCCGAACCTCGGTGGGGGCCCAGATAACCAGATGTTTGTACCTGACGCTGTCTGCTCCACGGTCCTGGAGTGGGCCCATCCCTCCAGGCTTGCCTGCCATCCAGGCTCCCATCGGACACTGGCCTTTGTGCGCCAATGCTTTTGGTGGCCTTCTATGGTTCCGGATGTGGCTGCATTTGTCATCGCCTGCACGATCTGTGCACAGAGCAAGACTCCTCGGCAAGCTCCGGCTGGCCTTCTTCAACCACTGCCTGTCCCTGGTCCCATATATCCCTGGATTTCATTCTGACAGTGGTCGACCGGATTCCAACCCCAGTCCAACGGCCAGTCGGAGCGAGCCAACCAGGACTTAGAGACGACTCTTCGCTGTCTAGTCTCTGCCAACCCCACCACTTGGAGTCAGAAACCGGTATGGGTCGAGTACGCCTGCAACACCCTTCCTTGCTCCGCTACTGGTCTATCACCCTTTGAGTGTTCCCTGGGCTATCAGCCCCCACTCTTCTCCGAGCAAGAGGAAGAGGTTGGCGTACCCTCGGCCCAGATGTTTGTCCGCCGCTGTTGTCGTACCTGGAAGAGAGCCCAGTCGGCCCTTCTCAAGACCACCTCCAGGTATCGGCGACAGGCGGACGGCCACCGGACCCCGGCTCCCCGGTATCGTGTACGGCAGAAGGTATGTCCATTGGCTAATTAAGTGACTGTCAGTGACTGACCTAACCAGAGAAAAAAACACTGATGCATCTCTTTCAAAATTGGCACATGGTTTATGAACTGATATATAAATACATTTTTACATTGTTATATATACAGTTGAAGTCGGAAGTTTACATACACTTAGGTTGAAGTCATTTAAACTAATTTTTCAACCACTCCACAGATTTCATGTTAACAAGCTATAGTTTTGGCAAGTCGACACAATAATTCTCCCAACAATTATTTGCAGACAGATTATTTCACTTAAAATTCACTATATCACAATTCCAGTGGGTCAGAAGTTTACATACACTAAGTTGACTGTGCCTTTAAACAGCTTGGAAAATTCCAGAAAATTATGTCATGGCTTTAGAAGCTTCTGATAGGCTAATTGACATCATTTGAGTCAATTGTGGATGTATTTCAAGGCCTACCTTCAAACTCAGTGCCTCTTTGCTCGACATCATGGGAAAATCAAAAGATATCAGCCAAGACCTCAGAAAAAAAATTATAGACCTCCACAAGTCTGGTTCATCCTTGGGAGAAATTTTCAAACGCCTGAAGGTACCATGTTCATCTGTACAAACAATAGTGTGCAAGTATAAACACCATGGGACCACGCAGCCATCATACCGCTCAGGAAGGAGACCTTGTGAAGATGCTGGAGGAAACAGGTACAAAAGTATCTATATCCACAGTAAAACGAGTCCAATATCGACATAACCTGAAAGGCCGCACAGCAAGGAAGAAGCCACTGTTCCAAAACAACAAAAAAAAGCCAGACTACGGTTTGCAACTGCACATGGGGACAAAGATCTTACTTTTTGGAGAAATGTCCTCTGGTCTGATGAAACAACAATAGAACTGTTTGGCCATAATGACCATTGTTATGTTTGGAGGAAAAGGGGGGAGGCTTGCAAGCTGAAGAACACCATCCCAACCGTGAAGCACGGGGGTGGCAGCATCATGTTGTGGGTATTGCTTTGCTGCAGGAGGGACTGGTGCACTTCACAAAATAGATGGCATCATGAGGAAGGAAGGTTATGTGGATATATTGAAGCAACATCTCAAGACATCAGTCAGGAAGTTTAAGCTTGGTCGCAAATGGGTCTTCCAAATGGACAATGACCCCAAGCATACTTCTAAAGTTGTGGCAAAATGGCTTAAGGACAACAAAGTCAAGGTATTGGAGTGGCCATCACAAAGCCCTGACCTCAACCCTATAGAAGATGTGTGGGCAGAACTGAACAAGCGTGTACGAACAAGGAGGCCTACAAACCTGACTCAGTTACACCAGTTCTGTCAGGAGGAATGGGCCAAAATTCACCCAACTTATTGTGGGAAGCTTGTGGAAGGCTAACCAAAACATGACCCAAGTTAAACAATTTAAAGGCAATGCTACCAAATACTAATTGAGTGTATGTAAACTTCTGACCCACTGGGAATGTGATGAAAGAAATACAAGCTGAAATAAATCATTCTCTCTACTATTATTCTGACATTTCACATTCTTAAAATAAAGTGGTGATCCTAACTGACCTAAAACAGGGACTTTTTACCAGGATTAAATGTCAGGAATTGTGAAAAACTGAGTTTTAATGTATTTGGCTAAGATATATGTAAACTTCCGACTTCAACTGTATATACACTGGGGGCCAAATGTTTGGAATATTACTTATTCAAGGGTTTTTCTTTATTTGGACAATTTTTTACATTTTACATTCTTTACATGAAGACATCAAAACTATGACAGAAGAAATCATGTATTAACCCAAAAAAAGTTAAACAAATCAAAACATATTTTATATTTGAGATTCTTCAAATAGCCACCTTTGCCTTCATGACAGCTTTGCACACTCTTAGCATTCTCTCAACCAGCTTCACCTGGAATGCTAGTGGTTTCTTTGAAGCAATTCGACCATGAAGGCCTGATTCACACAGTCACCTCTGAACAGTTGATGTTGAGATGTGTCTGTTACTTGAACTCTGTGAAGCCTTTATTTGTACAGTTACATTTACATTTTAGTCATTTAGCAGATTAGTTAGTGCATACATGTTAATAATTTTTTTCTGTACTGCAATCTGAAGTTGGTAACTCTAATGAACCTATCCTCTGCAGCAGAGGTATTTCTGGGTCTTCCATTCCCGTGGCGGTCCTCATGAAGCTGGTTGAGAGAATGCCATGAGTGTGCAAAGCTGTCATCAAGGCAAAGGGTGGCTACTTTTAAGAATCTAAAATATAAGATATATTTTGATATGTTTTAACACTTTTTTGGTTACTACATGATTCCATATGTGTTATGTCATAGTTTTTTGATGTCTTCACTTTTATTCTACAATGTAAAAAATTATGCAAATAAAGAAAAACCCTTGAATGAGTAATATTCCAAACTTTTGGCCCCCAGTGTGTCTATATATATATATTTTTTTTTAATGTAACTCGGGGGGAGTTGATCCGCTGGGCTACAAAAGGGGGGCAGTTTTCCTTCCCTGCAACAGAAAAATGTCAAACTGTAGCTCACAGTATCTTTCTTTGTCCACCTATTCATTATTACAAATGGTCTGCATCTTTACGTAAATGTTTTACTGCCCGCATAATGATAGCCTAACAGAGACTGGGAGAGGATATATTTTTCAATTTTACCAGGGGAGAAAGTACAGCTATTATGTGATTTAAAATACACATTTTCATACAGATGTGAAGCAAAGTGATGTACAAATGTATGCACATTCCTTTTGTAAATTATATGCGTGTATATATTTACCAGTGTTTTTTCATTACAGTGGTAGAATGAATTTATCCGTTAGAATTGTAGTAAACATTAAGGCAACAATGACTAGGTATCCCACTTTCCCTTCCCTTTACAATATTGTCTCCATTTCCTTAAAAGCCCAGCATTGTGTGATGGTCCTTAAACTGCTCTAGTCCAGACATCATAGCAAGCTTCTAGTCAGCGCCAGTTCAGTGGATGCTGCACAGACAGACACCCGGTCGCACGAACGTGTTGACTTTCTGACCCCTTTCTCTTTCTCTCGCTCTCTCGTTCTCTCTCTCTCTCTCTCTCTCTCTCTCTCTCTCTCTCTCTCTCTCTCTCTCTCTCTCACAAAGACGGAACGGCCTTACGTCATGCCATTTACATTCACGGTGGCCGAGTGGACAGTGCCTGAGGGGTTGGCCCAGGACATGGTGACCGTGTGATGGTGCGATCACCGGATTGACTGAGCTCTGTGTCATCAATTGGCCGGAGGTGCAACAATATGGCTTAATGCGTGGTTAAGTCCCAAATCGCCTGTCATTATGGGACAGCATGTCAAGCGTGAGAGTGGTGTGGCTCTTTCACAAAAACCTGCACTGTTCTCTGCTGATCATCCTGTGTCTGTCTCTCTGGGCTTCTCTCTCTGTGTGTCTCTTTGTCTCACTGGTTTGTCTCCCTCTCTTTCAACACATTACTTTCACTCTGCAGTAAAGGTGTGAAATCCATATCGCTGCTGTCAGAGCACTGAGGTGCATTTTTGTACTTGCGGTTATGGAAGAAATGAAATGAAATCAAAACCTACAACCACAGGCAGCAGCTAAAATGTGAAAATGTACACCCTCAAAGGAAGACAATATTTATAAGGATGCATTTTTTTGTAGTCATTCATTATAATCCACCCACATGTTGAGCTTATAGGTTGGTGTTTCTATCAAACGTGTTCTCATCTACACATTACTATAACCCAGAGTAGTCTAAGATTTCCTGTGTGAGAAAAACCCAGAACATGACAGCCCGAAAATATACTAAATCAATGAGTAGACGTAGTCATAAGATGCAAATACGTTGGATGATAATTGGTTTTATCACAGCAGCTGTCAAGCTCCAGACAGGTTCATGTATAAACACGGATCAACCTGACACATGAACATGACCAATATTAAAGATGTTTCCTTTTATGTCCGAAACAAGAAAGGACCTGTGTTTTTCCACCATGTGAAACCAAATAACTATTTTGGGAGTCAACTTTCTGCTGACGTCTGACTTTTAGGCCTTTAACCAAACACCTCTCTCTCTCCATAGGCCTGTCTTGAATATTCCCCAGCCTGGCACTGGATGGCTGACTTCCTCTGAAAGGGTGGACCCTGCTCTTCAGAATGCCAAGCTGAGACAAAGAAAACATATTAGGTGACTCCTATGACCTCACCCCTGTATAGAGTGGAGTAGGCTACAGAGAAACACTTTGAGACAGGTCATGGCCCTCTTCACCGTTCCCCTCCATGTCACCTTTCTCTCAGACAGCATCATGCCGAGGAGACATGTCATCATAGCCAGTGGCTTACCACAATTTCACAGCCATTCAGATGACTGGCCTGTGATTATGTTCTGGTGTCAGTTATTTCAATGATTAAGGCAGAGCTGTAGTCATAATGTGATGGATCATCTGGTCTGTTCAATGTTTAACCAGCCATCTAACCTGAATGAATTCGCAGAGGTTACTGAAGGAATTTGCAGAGGATCTAGCTCCAGTGGTCACTCACTTGATTAATAACTATCATTGGGGCTCTGTACCTACAGTGTGGAAGACCGCTAACATCTTCCCCTTTCCTAAGGTCCCCAGTCCTCGAAAGAAAAATGTTTGGTGACCAATCTCTCTGACATCCTGTCTGGGCAAAGTCAGGAAGGGCTCCTTGTCAAGAAGCTCATACCAGTTGCTCTTCAAGAATGCAAAAACCAGTATGCGTACTTGCCTTAACACAACACAACAAATTCGCTGGTCAGAGCCAAACACACCTGGCTTACAGAGATAGACTCAAAGAAACCCACAATGGTCCGGATTCTGCTGACAGACATGTGTTGACCATGCTTAACCCCTCCAGCATCTGGCCAGTCTGGGGCTGTGTTCAAGGCTATTCACCTGGCTTCACAACTAAACAAAAGGGGGAACACAGAGGGTGACGGCAAATGGAATGTACAGCTCATGGACAGCGGTAACATCTGGGGTCCCACAGGGTGGGATCGTCTCACCTTACCACTTCCTACTCCACATGTCCACTCGGAGAGTCATCTTTGAGGATACACTGGAAACTGGCTACACCAACAACAAGGGGCTGTCTAGTAGCTAGTATTCCACTGACCTTTCCACCACTACAGTCACAGAGAGAGCAACCTGACCAACCTCTCTCTATATGTCATCCTACTACAGAGAAGAGTCCTCCGCCACCAGAGCCAACTGTCGAGCATCAGTGCAAAGACAAATAGACTGGAACATCTGACTATAGCCACTACCATCAGACTTTTTCATGACCAAATTAAACTTAATGTGTAATTTCTTGTTAGTTAGGGCTTTTTTTATTGAATGTAGTATCTTGTGTTTTTTAAGGATTAAGGATTATCTAAATGTATCTGTGCATTCTGGATAAAAAAATCCTCACAGTGTCACTCTACGGAATAATCTGCTGGGGAGGAAAATACATCTAGGAGCCCATTCCAGGATCTCCTAGGATCCCACGAGTGAGGGGTATCCACATGAGGTCAACACAGTAGTGGTGATAGATAGATATGTACTTTATTGATCCCCCGGTGGGGAAATTTCATGGTAGTGGTAGTGGTGGTGGTAGAGGTGATGGTGATAGTGGAGGTGGTGGAGGTAGTGGTGGTGGTAGAGGTGATGGTGATAGTGGAGGTGGTGGAGGTGGTGGTGGTGGTAGAGGTGATGGTGATAGTGGAGGTGGTGGAGGTGGTGGTGGTGGTAGAGGTGATGGTGATAGTGGAGGTGGTGGAGGTGGTGGTGGTGGTAGAGGTGATGGTGATAGTGGAGGTGGTGGAGGTGGTGGTGGTGGTAGAGGTGATGGTGATAGTGGAGGTGGTGGAGGTGGTGGTGGTGGTAGAGGTGATGGTGATAGTGGAGGTGGTGGAGGTGGTGGTGGTGGTGGTGGTAGAGGTGATGGTGATAGTGGAGGTGGTGGAGGTGGTGCTGGTGGTAGAGGTGGTGGTAGTGGTGGTGGTAGAGGTGGTGGTAGAGGTGATGGTGATAGTGGAGGTGGTGGAGGTGGTGGAGGTGGTGGTGGTGGTAGTGGTGGTGGTAGTGGTGGTGGTAGAGGTGGTGGTAGAGGTGGTGGTAGAGGTGGTGGTAGAGGTGATGGTGATAGTGGAGGTGGTGGAGGTGGTGGTGGTGGTAGAGGTGGTGGTAGAGGTGGTGGTAGAGGTGGTGGTAGTGATGGTGGTAGTGGTGGTGGTAGAGGTGGTGGTAGAGGTGGTGGTAGAGGTGGTGGTAGTGATGGTGGTAGTGGTGGTGGTAGAGGTGGTGGTAGAGGTGGTGGTAGTGGTGGTGGTAGAGGTGGTGGTAGAGGTGGTAGTGGTGGTAGTGGTGGTGGTAGAGGTGGTGGTAGTGATGGTGGTAGTGGTGGTGGTAGAGGTGGTGGTAGAGGTGGTGGTAGAGGTGGTGGTAGTGATGGTGGTAGTGGTGGTGGTAGAGGTGGTGGTAGAGGTGGTGGTAGTGGTGGTGGTAGAGGTGGTGGTAGAGGTGGTAGTGGTGGTAGTGGTGGTGGTAGAGGTGGTGGTGGTGGTAGAGGTGGTGGTAGTGGTGGTGGTAGAGGTGGTGGTAGTGGTGGTGGTAGAGGTGGTGGTGGTGGTAGTGGTGGTGGTAGAGGTGGTGGTAGTGGTGGTGGTAGTGGTAGAGGTGGTGGTAGAGGTGGTGGTAGTGGTGGTGGTAGAGGTGGTGGTGGTGGTAGTGGTGGTGGTAGAGGTGGTGGTGGTGGTAGTGGTGGTGGTAGAGGTGGTGGTGGTGGTAGAGGTGGTGGTAGTGGTGGTGGTAGAGGTGGTGGTAGTGGTGGTGGTAGAGGTGGTGGTGGTGGTAGTGGTGGTGGTAGAGGTGGTGGTGGTGGTAGAGGTGGTAGTAGAGGTGGTGGTAGTGGTGGTGGTAGAGGTGGTGGTGGTGGTAGTGGTGGTGGTAGAGGTGGTGGTGGTGGTAGAGGTGGTAGTAGAGGTGGTGGTGGTAGGGGTGGTGGTGGTACTGGTGGTGTTGCTGGTAGTGGTGGTAGTGGTGGTGGGTCAGTGGACCAGGATTGAGTCTTCCCTATAAATAGAATGATCCAGGGTAATTTAGTGTCCACATCAGGTAGATACATGGGACTGGGTCATTAATAGACTAATCCAGGGTAGCGTAGTGAGGGCTATTTCAGTGCTAGGGCATCCCATGCAGCACCGGAGTCCCTCAGGAAGGGCTGCAGGCAGGGGATGATGAAACAGAGCTGCACCTGTTGGACTATGTCCTCTCCCCCCTGCAAGGTCTGAGTCCTCTCCCTCTGCACACACATTATTTATTTATTTAACCTTTATTCAACAGTTAAGAACATATTCTTATTTACAATGACGGCCTACCTACAGGGTCAGCCCCTGGAGCAAATTAGGGTTAAGTGCCTTGCTCAAGAACACATCCACAGGTTTTTTGCCTTGTCTGCTCGTGTATTCGAACCAGCCATGAGGCAGAGAGAAACTTGCAGTTTTATAGCTAATCTTTACATTTTGCCATGAGGCTGAGAGAAAAGTTATGGGCACCCCCATTGCGAGGGCTGTAGGTGTGTGTGGTACGTCAGTGACCATAGCTCCATACCCTGTGCGCTAGGCGGACTCCTAGGCCTACTGGCTAGACAGAATAGGCGGGTGAGTTGGACACTCTTCAAAGGAAGCCCCACTCTAAAGATATCCACCTATAAAGATGATGTGTCTGTCTGGGGAAAGTGTGAATCCCAGCTGTTCCACAGGTTCAGCAGCAGAATGATAGACAAAACTGGCCTTTGACAGGCTGGACATCCTTCCACATCCATGGGCTTCAGGCCAGCTCCAGCCTCACTCCCTGTCTCCCCCTTAACCATCTGCAGACAGGGTTAGCTTCAGCATTATTCATTTACCCCGTTTTACTTCCAATTGCTGTTTGTCTTCAATGTTTGTCATTTGAGTCATAACGCCATATCGAGGCCAAAACATTAAGAGACATCATAAGGTGACAATGTCAAGGAGAAAACAGGTTTACCTCAGATTTGAAATAAAATAGGATTAAAGCTTTGAGAGGAGCCAGACATACCAGGACAAAGTACATATTATTGTCTAGTGTAGGAGTTAAAAACCGTGTACAATGGTACAGGTCAGTAGAGTTTGTGGTGATCCTAATCTTAAACCCTGTGGGCGTTTGGCCAGGTACCCTTATCCTCAGTCCTTTCCCTATCCCCATTCCTCCTGTTGTTGCTCAGCCCCAGTGTGTTCCATGCTGTGCTTCAGCTGACAGCATCCAAGCCAGACCCTCCTCCTCCTCCACCTCCACTTCTCTGAGATCCTGCAGGCAGCCCTGGAAAGACAGGTTAGATAGGGCTACGCTCCACTCACTCTTGACTCAGAAATTCCCAGCACATGGTTCAGATTCAGACCCAGGCTACAGACACATGGATGGTGTGATCGGTAACAGGCTCGCTCATCACTCCAAGAGAAACTCAGACAAAGAGGGATGCTTCCAAAATCTGCTTGGCTTGTGCTGATATTATCAGAAAGGCAAACTAACCTCCAGAATGTCACAGTTGAGATCTGCAGTCAGTTGTGATGCACAGACCTTTGACCTGTAAGGGAATCTGAGGTCTCCACAGACAACCCCAGCTCACAGATTACCCTTCATGTTCCTGCAGTGGTTGGCCCTAGCAGCTGAGTAAATACATATGAAAAACACTGTGACCTGGGTATGGTAACAGGAGTGTGTTGGTGTTGATGCCGGGGACAGTGTGTGTGTCGGTGTGTGTTGGTGTGTGTGTCATGTGTCAGTGTGTGTGTGTTGATGTTTGTGTCATGTGTCAGTGTACGTTCAGGCTGTTAGGGAACTGGTCAGGCATGGGGTCCACAGCAGCTGCTGCCCTCAGGAGTGTGTTTGTGTGCATGTTCCTGGCAGACACGACATCAATTATAGTAGAGTGTGCACATACAGTTGCCTCAAGTTTAGAGCGTTGGGCAGTAACCGAAAGGCCGCTGGTTTGAATCCTGGAGCCAACAAGGTGAAATATCTGTCGATGTGTCCTCGAACATGGCACTTAACCCTAATTACTCCAGGGGCGCTGGACAATTGTGACCACACTCCCAGGGGGAGGCATGATGCTGTCTGAGCACCCCCATGATTAAAAACCCTAGAGTTGATTAACACACCGGTGCCTCAATCTAAATAACATCATTTTTAAAAACACAAATTTAAGCATTGGATGCGTCTCAATCCACCGCATCCTCCGATGTCGCACTTCCACATCTGCTGTGAAAGGTGGCAGAGGTAGAGCAGTTTAATTTGATTTGACCATGAGACATCCCAAAAATGTGTCTTCTCAGGAAAACGTCTGTAGCGTCCAAGCGTTTTGACCTAGAAACTTCTCACGAACACGATGGTGGTCTCCGTTTTGCTCTACGACCCCCACGAGCATCAGGGGACTCTTCTGAAGCCTTTCCTTTATTTCACTAGGCAAGTCAGTTAAGAACAAATTCTTATTTACAATGACGGCCTACCTACAGGGTCAGCCCCCGGAGCAAATTAGGGTTAAGTCTCCTAGATATAGGAAAAACACTGTGTTTCTCTGGGCTACAGTAGCAGGCCAAATTCAATCTTGTTTTATACTTAAAGGGGTCCTAAAATTCAAAATTCAAATCCATAGTATAGTATAGTATTACCATCTTAAAACAGTCTATAGTTCCTATTAGTACCCCGCCCCCAAAGGCTTAGAAGTTTAAGAATTAAAGTCAAATTTCTCCCACTGTTGATCATTAAAGGCCCCGTATACAACTTTGATTCCATGACACACCACGGACTAGTCTAGAGACTAGACCAGCCAGAATCACTCATCCCAGTGTCACAATTCATCTTTATTCTGCTTTATGTTATCTAATCTAATCTTATTTTATCGTATCTTATCTTATCTTATCCCAGAGCTGCTGCTCCTCATCCTCCTCATGCCCTACCTGTCTTACCATGTCAAAGTGCATCACCTACATCCTGTCAGGATATGCAGACAGGAGATAGGAGCTGTTTGGTATAAAGTGCCTCTCTCTACAGTATATCCAAGTCTCTCCACTCTTGGTGATTACCCAGCTCGGCTTGTCTCTGCGTACACAAACCCATCTCTTCACATCTCCAGCCTGGGCCTAAAGAACTCTTAAAATAAATACGTTCTTATCTCATCACTGATCTCAAACGGCTGTAAGAGTAGGACATGAGAAACTGTAAGAGGCTTGTGAACCATTAATACATGAAGGCGTAAAATCTCCTTTGTTCCCCTCTCACACATTACTGTCAATGCTAAGCCACTTTCTGCCTAAACAGCCATTTTCTGCCTAAGCTTGCCTGGACAAACAAGAGAGCACAGGCCCGACATATATAGGTAGATAGTCTGCATTGATGGGTGAAATACTTTTGAGTAGTGTAAACCTCTGAACTCATAGCCTGAGGGTATGGTATGTGACTCAACAGAGAGCAGAGCCTCTTTGAGTGGCTGATTTACTTTTGTCAATGGGGGACTACCGCCACACCCCAAATCCAAACTTTTCACTGTACTTCCTGTGCAAAGAAAAGAACATTGCTTCTTTCTGTCTTGACCTTTATGAAATTGAATTAGCAGTGCTTTAGAAACCGCTATGGCTGCTCTACAATGAGAGCCCCCTCTCTGCTTTTTCTTCCATGTGAAGCATCTTGTATCCATCTCAAACATGTTTATCTCTCTTTCCCAGCCAGTTGCAGATGGACTGGCCCAGGCATCAGGTCATTAGCCAAAGTGATGGGAGAGGAGCAGGCAGACATGACATGGGCTGGATGACATCATAGACCCACCACCTCTCAGACTGTGACTGTACCAAAGAGTTTTCACCAGGGCTTTGTTCTTACATGTTGAGCCATTTGATGTTACAGTAAGTGGATGAATGGGATCTTCATTCAACACTAGAGAGAGCAGTGTTCTTTCTGTGGTGAGGATAATAATCGTAGGACAGGTCTTGATGATATACTCAGCACTTGAATACCAATTTCCCTTCTCCAAATAATTTGTTTGTTGAAACTGTTGTGACAAGTTCAGGAATTGTCACCGGGCCAATGGGTGTGGTGGGGTGGGAGTGAGTGTGTGTTTCAGTTGATTGTAAAGCTGTTGCAGCCTGGGAAGGCCTTGGGTGTGGCAGTGCAGGGGGTGTGGGTTTGGTTGTGTTGGAGGGGGGGTATACAGCTCCAGACTGTCTGTGGGAGTGGCAGGCAGGGAGCCCAGTGCCAGACTGTCTCCCCCAGTAAGACTTTCCCAGCCTTGGCAAAGGAGCCAGTCTCCTCAGCAAGCCCTTAAATAAACAACTGTTTACCACACACACACACACCATTATCATTAGCGCACACTCATCCCTCTTATTATCAACACACTCCGGCACCGAACCAGCAGGTGAGGGAGAAGAGAACCACCGTGAAGCGCCATCATTACATCAAAGCTAATGTAATAAATTCACTATATGTCCCTGATTCTTAGTCAGCACCTCAACAGTATGGAGTTAACCCCGCCCCACACCACACCACCCTTAGCATCCTGTTCTCACAGTAACAATGGCGGTGGCGGAGGGAGGGAGTTGGTTTGAGCAGACTGTGTGAACAGTGCAGTAACAGGGAAACTGTCATTATTGACTGATTATGGTTATAGCCATGAAAAACTGGTCAGGTCACGTGGTGAGGAAAAAGCTCCTGCCCCTAGTTATGGCACGGCAACACAGTAGTGACATGCAAACATTCTCTCATGCACCGGCATTGACAGGACTGTCCCTGGTTATGAATCTGTAGACAAAACATGAATAGAAAAGGAAAGATTCTCTTCCACGCCACAGCCACAGTAGGCATCTCTCTCTGCCCACTATCACCTTTCTGTGTGGGGGATAAATTTAGCGCAGGCTTCGGTGGGGCTGTCATTCATGCAGTGTTTATGAAAGGCCCCCCAGGCCCGGCACTGGGACCTGGCGGACGCCCGCTGATGTCTTCTGGGCCGCTGCCAGGTACCACCGGAAACGTTTGTTGCAATTATTTTAGGGTCCTCCCCCCACTACCCCGTCATCAGTCATTGATGGGGTCTGGGAGGGAGCAGGGAGTGGACTGGTGAGGGTGTTGGAGGAGTGAGGGTGGGGCCTAGGCTACAGCTGGAGTTTTAAAGTAGTAATCTTCGTCTGATTTGCATACAGTGGAAGTCGTATAACTCCCACAGTGATTTAGTCGATGTGTAGGCTGTGAAGGCTGTCATTTCCACACCACATCACTGGGGGGTCTAAATGTCAGATTCTGCTGATCTCTTCTGGCTTTAAATATGAGATTCCGACCGCGTTGGATATGTAGAGCGTCCCGAAGCACAGCTTGTAATTGTTGGATAGACCTACTCTTTGTTTACAGTTTGTGACAAAGCTACTCTTTACTGTTCCATTCATTCATCATTCATCAAGCCCCATTACTGATTAGGCCCTTCTGAGTTATGGTGGGAACCAGTAACATTTCCTCTCTCGTGTAGACCCAAGTTCCTGCTGATAACAAACAACCATACAAAGCCCTTACATGTGTGTACGTGCACTGAAGGCTGTATTACAGGCTGATAGAATGGTGCATTGAAGACCCAATGTTAGAGAATAATGCCTTGTGTATTAATAGATTGATGAGACATTGGCCGTTATGTATAACAGGAAGCTCCCCATGAGTTACTTCCTCACAGGTAGGGGAGAATAGGGTAAGTTGTGGTGTTTTTACATTCAGCATCACTTCATCAGAAGACATATAGTCTCGTGCATTGCAAGCTCCATAGAGCATGGAGCTTGCAATGCCAGGGTTGTGGGTTCAATTCCCACGGGGGACCAGTATGAAAAAAGTATGAACATGTATGCACTAACTAACTAACTAACCAAACAGATGCTCTTGATAAGAGCGTCTGCTAAATGACTGAAATGTAAATATAGTATTATAGGATGTTGTGTATCCCTGGAAATTATCAGAATTCATGTAAACCTTACAGTTTTGAAAACATAGCTTGTCCAAAAAAAGTAAAAATGTAGCTGCGTGCCAAATTTCTGTACTGAATGAAATATGACCACTACCTTTATAAAACCATGACTATCTTTTAGTATTTTTAAGCCTCTTTTAACACAGGCTTAACATGTAAAAAAAAATACTTTTTTAAATATGTCCTGTTGTTACCTCATATCCCGGCAATAATGCCTTGCCTAGGAAGAAAACACTTCAATTTTCTCAACTTGCCAAGGGCTCAACCATTGGTTCGACTTGGCTCAAGGCAAACTTTAACTATATTAACTATACTAAACCTAGCACTTTCATGCTAGGTTTAGGACCTCATATTGAAGATTATAGAGACCCCAACTGATGAATAGAACAATCTTAAAATCACCTACTTTGGTTTAAATACAAGCGTCATGAAACCTCTAACACAATTTGACTTGTTGTAAATCCGTTTTTTGGACCTAACTAAATTAGTATTTTTTCCGTGTGGTTTCTTCCATCACAGACTCCATGAGATGATGACCTCTTCCCAAATATTTGGTCATATTATACATTTTCTGTATGGTTTCCTAGAAACAAGGCTGGCTCAACTTACCCCTTCTGCTTAACTTACCCCTTCTGCTTAACTTACCCCACTCCCCCCTACCAGCCATTTTGTTAGCTCACAGATACAGTCCTTCACTCTCAGAAAAAAAAGCTCCAAAAAGGTTATTCGGCTGTCCCTATAGAATAACACTTGGTTCTGGGTAGAACCCTTTTGGGTTCCATGTAGAGCCGTCTGTGGAAAGGGTTCTACATGGAACCCAAAAGGGTTCTACCTGGAACCCAAAAGGGTTCTACCTGGAACCAAAATGGTTCTACCTAGACAGTTGAAGAACCCTTTTAGGTTCTAGATAGAACCTTTTTTTCTAAGAGTGTACCTGAGCAGATGTCACAGCTGTGCAGGGAGTGTTGGTTCACCTGTGTGTGAACAGTATCACATACACGCAATGCTAATGTGCAATGCCGTGGTGGAGAGTCCTGAGTACTCAAACTCACTCTCCTTCTCTAATGCCTTGTTTACACTCCAGGTCTTAATGCTCAAATCAGTTTTATTTTTCAAATCCGTTTTGGAATACTGACTGTTCAAACAGCAAGTCACAAGTGACCAAATCGAATTTGTTTTGTGTGTGTTCAGACAGAAGTCATTTGCTGACATGGCTACACTAGTTGTCATAGTAACAAAGGGTGTATGCACAATGGTGTATGCTGGTTAGTGCTGGTGCTCGTGCTTCCTATCACTCTGACGTTATGTAGCAACAGGTGTCAACAATGGCTGCCATGGACGTTTCCCAGTTGCTTTGAATATTAAAAATCATAGTGTAAGAACACTTTTATAGCCTCAACAGATGAGTTGATCCAACTTTTAAAACTAGTCCTTTTTGGCTAGCCAAAGCAGTCATCTAGCTAGCTAGCTAGCTAGCTAGGTGTTCAGCTTTCTAGCACATTCACTAATTTGTTTGTAAACAATTAACAAGCTAGTTAGCTACCATGTGTTCTTGTCAAACTGTCAACAGATTAGCTAGCAAGCGACAAGATATGCAAAATATCAGCCAAAAAACAACTTGAGGACAAATGAATCAGATTTGACCGTTCAGACACATGTCGCGCAGCCAGGAATCTGATTTGTATCTGACTTCAACCCACCTACGAAGGTGGTTTGAAATGTGGCTTGAAATATCTGATTCCATGTGCTTTTTGGCTGTTCAGACTGCAGGAAAAAGAACAGATTCAAATCAGATATTCAAAAAAATTTGGATTTGAGTCACTTCAAACTGCCGATTTTTACCTGTGCCTATTCTGTGTCTGTGTATCAGAGTTAGTTAAATAGTTAACCAATAGCTACCCAGAATATCTGCATTGACCCTTTTTGCACCAATCTCTTTTCACTTATTACATACGCTGCTGTTACTGTTAATTATCTATCCCGTTGCCTAGTCACTTTATCCCTATCTACAGTGCCTTCAGAAAGTATTCACACTCCTTATGTGAATAGTGGTATAGTGGTGTTTAAAAAAAAATTGTTAGAATTTTGGTTCACAAAAAAAGGACAATTAAATCTATTTTAATCCCACTTTGTAACACAACAAAATGTGGGAAAAGTCAGGGTTTGTGAATATTTCTGAAGGCACTGTGTGTATTGTGAATCAATACTGTGATTTTCCATGTTCCAAACATATTGCTCACCATATGTCTGCTGCAGCGGAACAAGAGAGAGCCATGAGAAAACTAGTTTTGATCAGTCATGTAAATAAAAGTGCTGAAAATAAATTGGCTCCCTATTTAATGGGCTCCTGAGTGGCGCAGCGGTCTAAGGCACTGGTTCAATCCTGGGCTGTGTCACAACTGGCCATGATCAGGAGTCCCATAGGGCTGTGCACAATTGTCCGGGTTAGGGGAGGGTTTGGCCGGGGTAGTCCGTCATTGTAAACAAGAATTTGTTCTTAACTGACTTGCCGGGTTAAATAATAATGAATACCTTTAAAAAGAAGATGGAGAACAAGCTATGAAGGAAAGATACTTGAGTTTTTGATAATATTGCGATTTTGTCAAAACAACACGTTAACTGTATCGACCCCCCCACCATCACTATTAGCTAGCAGCAGGCTCATCTAGTTAGCATTAAAATCCTGTGAAGCCAAGTCCCAGCAGTTCAAAGAGTCTTAGTTCACCTGTGGCTTTGCTTAATCACTATCAGATTAGTTGTAGTAGCGGACAATGGTAGTAGTTGGCTAGCTAGCAGTAAGCCGGCCCTGGCCACACTGTCAGCAGAACGTCAGGCCCACCACTCTTAATCACCCTCATAAGGGCACACATTCCCCCCCTACCCCTCACACAGGGCACATAGTCAGTCCCTTACCTAGCAAAGGGTAAATATACCCCCCCCCCCCCCCCCCCCCCCCACCAGGGATATCATCACTCATCATTAGCAGGTATAACACGCTTGTCTTGCTCCCATCACTTTGATTACCTGAGCTCTCCAGACAGAGTGTAGAGGCCAAACACAGGCTAGGTGGTGGGAGGAAGGCGGGGGAGGCTGAGAGAAGTGGAGGGTAACCTAAACCCTGCTGCCTCGATGCTGCCCTGCCTGGTGAGCGTGATCTGCCAGTCAGCCCTCCACTCATTAGGGACATGTGGGACCAGCTGTTTGTGTTTGTTTGTTTGCTCGGCTGGACGGACGGACCGACTCAGCCTTGTTTGGTTGCAGACAGTGCAGGCTACA
The DNA here is from genome assembly GCA_023634145.1 of Thymallus thymallus. Lineage (NCBI taxonomy): Eukaryota > Metazoa > Chordata > Actinopteri > Salmoniformes > Salmonidae > Thymallus > Thymallus thymallus. Next base: position 5,176,603 of record CM042406.1, read on the forward strand.
CATGAGCACACAGTAGATTGAGCAGCGTCATAGTAACTACCCTCTGTTTCTCTGGTCTCAGCTCATCGCTCCTGTGTGCTGCATGCTTCCTGGATAATTGCCAAGCCTTCCAGGTTGATCATAGGGGTGGCTTTGCTTTACTTTGCCTAACTATCTGCTTGGCTGTTTGCTGAGTGGCTGGTACAGTATCAGGAGCATGTTTCTACCCGCTGAGTTCACCAGTCAGCTTTTCTCAATGCTCAGATGCAGAATGGAAGGTACAACAGAGCAGGCACTTTACAAAGAGAGATGAATTAATGAATAAAAGCCTGTTGGACAGTTTCTTACACATGCACAGTGTCTTCAGAAAGTATTCACACCCCTTAAAATATTCCACATTTTGTTGTGTTACAGCCTGAATTTAAAATGCATTACATTTAGATGTTTTTGTTACTGGCCTACACACAATAACCAATAATGTCAAAGTGGAATTCTGCTTTTCAAAATTTTTACAAATTAATTAAAAATTAAAAAGCTACAATGTCTTGAGTCAATAAGTATTCAACCCCTTTGTTATGGCAAGCCTAAATAAGTTCAGGAGTAGAAATGTGCTTAACAAGTCACGTAATAAATTGCATAGACTCACTTTGTGTGCAATAATAGTATTGGGACCAATACTACATATTACTACATATAAGTGAATTTTTCACACACACATTCACAACCAGTATCGACACAGAGGTGTAATTGCCGTATTCCAGAGAGTTCCCCAACACTTTCTGAAAATAGCTCCTTCTCTTTGCTGTAAGTGTCCGGGCTCTTAAACAACTGATTGTGTGACAAAGACACAGTGTGAGGGTGGGTGGGGTGTATGATGTGCCAAGAGGTGGGACCCTCTTCTATGGGGTGGGGGTTGTTTATACCACATCTCTGGTCAGCTCTAATAATGTCTGCCCACTGACTACACTCTTAGAAGTTAAGGTGCTATCTATAACCTAAAAAGGTTCTTCAGCTGTCCACATAGAATAACCATTTTTGGTTCCAGGCAGAGCCTTTATGGAACCCAAAATAGTTCTGCCTGGAACCAAAAGGGTTCTTCAAAGGGTTCTCCTATGGGGACAGCCGAAGAACCCTTTTTTTCTAAGAGTGTAGATTAGACCTGTTACTGTAGGTACAGTCTGCCAAATGGCAAATTTCCAGAAAGACAACACACACAAACATACACAGACAGGAAGCATGCGCACACTCACTCACACACGCACACCCGTACGCACACAGATATGGGCTATGTTTATGTGTGTACACTCTTAGAAATAAGGGATCCAAAAGGGTTCTATGGTTGCTGTCCCTACAGGAGAACCCTTTTTGGTTCCAAGTAGAACCTTTTTTGGTTCCAGGTGGAACTCTTTTTAGTTCCATGTAGAACCCTCTATATGGAACCCTAAAGGGTTCTTTCTACCTGGAACCAAAAGGAGTTCTTCAAAGGGTTATCCTATTGTCAGGCTCTGGCCATAGAGAAGCTTTGCTTCTCTATATTTCTATGGTCAGAGTCTGGCAGATCTATCATTTCTATTTCTGTCTGGTGTTGTGTGTGTGGGATCCCTAATTAGAGGCAGCTGCTATGCATTACCTCTAATTAGGGATCTTACTTATATGTCTGTGTTCCACTCCGTTGGCGTGGTTCATTGTTATGTTATGTCCCGTGTTCGTGCTACGTGTGTCGTTATATATATCATTTGTTATTTTGTATAGTTCGTCAGTTCATTCAATAAATCATGTCGAACTATGGATACGCTGCGCCTTGGTCTTTCTACACACCCGAACGTGACAGAATGAACCACCACCCGACCAAGCAGCGTTATTCTGGAGCTAAGGAGAAAAAAGGAGAGAAACGGCGTAATCGAGTAACGGAGCCCGTAGGCAACCCCAAGAAAATTTCGGGGGGGGGCTATGGGGTTGGTCTGGCTACGAGGAGGACGAGCCAGTACCACTCTCCATGTGGAATACGGTGGAGAAGGAGGAAGAGGAATACCTGAAGGGGGTATATTGTGATATTATGGAGCTGTGTAGGCGTAATATGGAAGAGTGTGAGAACGAGCGGAGGGAGCTGGAGTTAAAGGTGCCCAAGGTGTGCATCCCCAGTCCGGGTCGTTTAATGTCTACATCCCGCGCCGAGTCTCCAGTGTACATCCCCACTCCAGTATGTCCTATGCCGGTTTCACATGGGAGAACTCCAGTGCCAGAACAATCCGTTCCATCGGTGCCCAGTCTGGGTCAGGCCGTCTGCTACACTCCAGTGTCAGAGCAGTCCGCTTCACCGGTACCCAGTCTGGGTCCGGCCGTCTGCTACACTCCAGTGCGCCTCTCCAGTCCGGTACGTCATGTGCCTACTCCTCGCACTAGCCCTGAGGTGCGTGTTATTAGTCCTGTGCCACAAGTGCCGACTCCACGCACCAGGCCTCCAGTGCGCCTCTCCAGTTCGGTACGTCATGTGCCTGCTCCCCGCACTAGCCCTGAGGTGCGTGTTATTAGTCCTGTGCCACATGTGCCGACTTCACGCACCAGGCTTCCAGTGCGCCTTCCCAGTCAGGTACGTCCTGTGCCTGCTCCCCGCACTAGCCCTGAGGTGCGTGTTATTAGTCCTGTGCCACATGTGCCGACTCCACGCACCAGGCTTCCAGTGC
>CM042406.1:5184265-5289265 GCA_023634145.1 Thymallus thymallus
CAGTTAGACTGTACTGAACTATTAAAACGAGCGTATATCAGAGCACAACCGTATCTCAGAGCAGTATCTCAGAGCTATCCACTTTAGACAGGGTTGTTCATTTTCTCAGTATAAACTCGACAGCAGAAGGCCCAACATTTTACCAGTGTCTTAAGTTACTACTTCAAGTCTTCTTCTTACAGTAACTCAGTCCAGAATTCCCACTGAAAAATTAAAACTTCTGTTGTCAGCTTGCATGCCTGGGCTTGCCCCGGCCTCCTCCAGCACTGGGAGTACTGGGAGGGAGGCTCACCCTGTGCCTGCTGGGAACAGACAGACTGTGTCATACCCTCTCATCAGTCACGCCAAACACCCAGAGTCTCCCAGGCAGGCAGGTAGGCAGGTAACCTGACTACAGGTGTGTGTCACAGTCACGCTCCACACTGGGGGCCAAGAGACCTGCTTAGCTTATTCACTGGAAGTGTTCCTACACACACACACACTAACACATGTGTTATAGGCTCCATAATAACCTATATTAGCTGCTGAGAGCTTATCTCTTATGATAGTGCTGCAGATTCACATGCTACTTAAAGTAGACAAACTGTGTTTTGGTTAACTATCTTGGTTTGCAAGGGCTCAAGCCAAACCTGTTGATTATATTCTTACAGCTGTGATCCGATGTGCCACTAGGCAGTGTCCCAGACTACTAACCATAACCTTAGATGGGTGAGCAGAAGCAAATATTAGCCAGCGTGCACTTTGGAGATCCTGAAGTAAGACCCGGTAATAAATCCAGCCACTGAAAATAACAGTTTCCCAAGGGCCCTGTTCATTAGAGAAGTAGCTCACCTTCAAGCGCTAGTCACTCCTGTCATGTAGTGGGCTACACTGTCACCCTCAGTAATTAGATGCCAATAGCGCCCCCACATGGAAAGGAAGGGAGTGAACAGTTTAGTTGAACTATTTGCATATCTGGGAGCTTGATGAAGGATGAGCTGTGTTTTTTTCCTGAAACACTTAATGGAACAATGTATTTAACTTGTATTTTTTGTGACCATATGTTATTCTCTTAATTATAATACATGTTTTACATGGTCAACTAACTCAAGCATATATTTTTTCTAATTTGGCACAGAGAAACTAGAGTCCATGAGTAACTTGGTCAAAAAGAATGCCACCTATAGGTGGTACTGTTATAAGCAATCTCACTTAAACCCTCATGTCCGTTACCCCGTTTGACCTAGAGACTTGAAACTTTGTATGTAGGTGTCTTACCTCACGCTGAACAGATTTGCCTCAAGGACCCATAAGGTCCACCAGGATAGCTAGATTCGTTATGTAGGCCCATGGTACATGGGGCGGCAGGTAGCCCGGTGGTTAGAGTGTTGGGCCCGTAACTGAAAGGTTGCTGGATCGAATCCCCGAGCTGACAAGGTAAAAATCTGTTGTTCTGCCCCTGAACAAGGCAGTTTACCCACTGTTCCTAGGCCGTCATTGAAAATAAGAATTTGTTCTTAACTGACTTGCCTAGTAAAATAAAGGTTAAAAAACATCTCTTAACATAGTTTGAGAAAAAGCTAAGGGATTGGTTAAGAGATGGCTGAGTTATAAATCAGGAAATCAGATTTTAAGTGTACATTTAAATCCTTTGAAAATCCACTCCACAATGGCCTATCAACATAAAAATGTTAAGGGTCATCAAACATATTACCATGATGAACCAAACATTGATATCTTAAAAAATAAGGAAAGAATTTACTTTTTGGACTATGTAACGCTAATGCTTAAAATATTCATAAAACATCTTTCTCTCATGGACTAAAACTCAGATTCACTTAAAATGTGTTATTTGGACTCATCACAATAGTCGCTAATGAATTTGAGAAATAACGTTGGTGATCTCAAAGATGACCACACTGTACCAGTAGATGCATATTAGCACACATGCTAATAGGCTAAAATATGCTAAAAATACTGTGCTTCAAAAATCTTCTTCTCATAAACCTTAGGACCAAATGACACCACATTTGGAATGTAGGCCCATGGTACATGTCTTAACTTAATAAAAAAAATAAAAGCTGGTCAAAAGATGGCTGAGTTATATCCTAATTTGACTTTGGCACAGGTCATGTTGTTCTTCACATGACGTCTCTGGTAAACACACACTATATAAAATAAAATCTACATTTATTCGTCACATGCACAGCATATCAGCATGTCTAAACAAAAGACTCCACTAATCAAGTAACCATTTCACTGTACTCTTTAGTACAGTGAAATGGTTACTTGGTTAGTGGAGTCTTTTGTTTAGACATGTAGCTTCAGTAGCTAGCTAAACAATGAACCTGATCCCAACTCATAACATTACTACCCTGCATGAATCTACAGGTAGCTAAAGCTAACCAACTAGGTTCAATGTTAGCTAGCTAGCCAACATTAGGCTATAACTAGCAATGCAAATGAATAATATTTCTACACAGATTATACATGTAACGTTAGCTAGCGAGCCAGCCAGCTTATGTTATGTCTTATGTTAGCTAGCTAGTTAACAGTACGCTTTAATTTGCAATGAAAACTACTTTCGGACAAAATTGGAAACATATAATATCTGAAAATGTAGCTAGCTAGACTCTCTTCCATGTATACATGGGGGAACGCTTGAAGATTAAATCTGGAGACTGGTGTTTTTTTCAGTTCTTTGAGATATCTTTTAAAAATGCAGCGTCTTTTTCTGTGGCTAAACCAACTAGGCTCGTAATTTAACAACTGTATTCGTATTTACAGATGGAATACAAGTTTGTTATTAAGGCACATGAAAGTTCACATGTTACAGAAGGCATTTCTGCCAGAAAAAGCATTTGAATAAAAAACAACCCCTCACCTCACCTCCACCCCCAATCCCACCCATTCAACAAGTCTCTATCCAACCCCTCACCTCACCTCCACCCCCAATCCCACCCATTCAACAAGTCTCTATCCAACCCCTCACTTCCACCCCCAATCCCACCCATTCAACAAGTCTCTATCCAACCCCTCACCTCCACCCCCAATCCCACACATTCAACAAGTCTCTATCCAACCCCTCACCTCACCTCACCTCACCTCCACCCCCAATCCCACCCATTCAACAAGTCTCTATCCAACCCCTCACCTCCACCCCCAATCCCACCCATTCAACAAATCTCTATCCAACCCCTCACCTCACCTCCACCCTCAATCCCACCCATTCAACAAGTCTCTATCCAACCCCTCACCTCACCTCCACCCCCAATCCCACCCATTCAACAAGTCTCTATCCAACCCCTCACCTCCACCCCCAATCCCACCCATTCAACAAGACTCTATCCAACCCCTCACCTCACCTCCACCCCCAATCCCACCCATTCAACAAGTCTCTATCCAACCCCTCACCTCCACCCCCAATCCCACCCATTCAACAAGTCTCTATCCAACCCCCCACCTCCACCCCCAATCCCACCCATTCAACAAGTCTCTATCCAACCACTCACCTACACCCATGTTTTCCACCATGCTTTTTCTTCAGCTTTATTTTAATATCAAAGCTCTTTTGTTCTAAGCCCTGTGAAGCTTGTTATCTGCAGTAGTTCTGGGTTGGCCAGAGAAGATCAGGGGTCATCATGTTCTATGACTGTGTCGCTCAGAAGGAGCCAGGCTCAACGCTCTATTCCAACAAGGTCGGTTCTTACACTGCTCAGTACTCTTTGTGGAGATAGATGTCTCTCTTACTGGACATAGATGTCTCTCTTTGTGGAGATAGATGTCTCTCTTACTGGAGATAGATGTCTCTCCTTGTGGCGATAGATGTCTCTCTTACTGGAGATATATGTCTCTCTTTGTGGCGATAGATGTCTCTCTTACTGGAGATATATGTCTATCTTACTGGATATAGACGTTTCTCTGTGTGGAGATAGACACCTCTCTTTGAGGAGATGAATAACTTGTGAAGGTGATGTCAGCATGCATAAGGTGTAATTAGTAACAATGAATAACTTGCAACGTTCATGCAACTTTCTGAAAATCAAACCAAAAAATGATTATATTTCTCCAGCAGAAATAAGCAGCCCCTATTCCTCCAGGGCTAATGGGAGGCAGTATGTAGGACATGCTCTAAACACAATTGTTAGCCCTAACTGACCTGAGGGGGTGAGTTTGTTTAGCTGCTCTTAAAGTTGTCTTAAATGGAGATGTCTGTGGCTGTGGGACGCAAGCAGACTCTCTATCCTGGGGTGATGAATAGCCTCTCCCTGCCCTCCCCCCATTTGAGGCTGATCACCTGTTCCTCTGGCACACGGAGGGGGGCCAGGCAAGGGGAACTGAGATGTTATTGATTCTCTTCTGGACCGGAAAAGGGTTGGCAGTTGGCTGTGTGGTGGCATGTGTGTACTGTATATGTATACGTGCGTGTGTGTTTGTTTGTGTTTGTGTGTGTGTGTGTGTATGTGTCTGTGTATGCGCATGTGTGTGCTTGTGTGTTTATGCGATAGCCTGTATGGGATAGTATGGTCTTGGATGATTGAAATTTTTGCCGGTCCGAGCAAGGACAACTGTGTTTAGCACTGTAATCAATTAGTGCCAGAAAGACATGTGGGCTACAGGGGAGGTTCCTTTAGGGGTCAGAAAACAGAAACCAACAAAAAGACACACTACCTACAGAGATCTGCGGATGTCCCTACTTTAACCCCACTTTATTGATACTCCTCTCAATTTAGGAGTGATTAAGTCAAATAAGTGTATTGTGTTGTGACCTATTTAAAACATGTTTCGCTTCAGTATTCATGAAATGACACTTGTAGACATGCTTCCAAACCCCAAATCCTGAGCCATGTGTCATTTCATCAAACATACCATAGCAAAGACCACATAATTGACATTGTGTCATGTTCTCCACACATCTTACAGACAAGCAGTAAACACAGTATCATTCCCATGTAGATACACTTTTTACCTTGTAACATTGCCTAAGCCTCTCAGGAATTGTATTCTAGAAAGAGATCTGTAATCCTATGAATCTCACTGCTTTGTTTAAGTTGTTTTGACTCGAAGTAAGCCACTAACAACCACCAAATGGGAGCATTTCAGGAGCTTTAAACATCTTTGTTGAAAAAAGGCTTTTTGAGAAACTGAATCTGCTGTGATAACTTCTGTCCACAGAAAATGTTTCTCCCACACGGACACACAATACCATATGAATGCACCCCTCCTTTGTCCAAGGAGGAGTAATGCGATTCTGCCTGTCATCTTTAGCAACAATAGCTACCAACATCCTTTGTGCACCTAACAAGTGTCTTTATTCAGCCACACGAACACATCAGTCAACTTAGATCTATATGGGCTGATGTGATGCTTCAAGAGCTTCTAGTTCAGGACGCCCGGGATACAAGTGCTCTGTTAGAGGGTCGTTGTCTTTATTCATTATCAGAGCAGGTAGAACCAATACAACTACCAAACTGATCACAGAGTTTTTACACCTGATGAAATTGCCAGGGAACACACCACTCTCAACGCCTTCAACGCCTGGCACGTTGAACAGTGCAGGCCATGTCATGCCAGTAACTAATACTCACTGTAATGGGGTGGTACGGTAGATAAAGCTTGTGATAAGGACATGATCATTATGTTTGATATCAAACACCGTCCGGGCTCATGTTTCTGGGGCTTACTTAAATCCACAGTCCCAGAGCTGGTGTAAGCTGGTGATCTCTGCAGCCACGTAGTGCTGCTTTGTGCTGTACAGGAAGTGTGTAAAGATATCCCAATGCTTTCCCATATCCTGGGGGTTCCAAACCACATAAAGGAGCCCAAACAATACAACTAGAGCGGATATCCTCTCACCACAGAGAGGTGGGGTGACAATGGTACCCCTCCCTCTCTCTTGCTCCCTCTCTCTCCTTCTCTCCACTTCTCTCTCTCCCTCTCCACTTCTCTCTCCCTCTCTCCAACTCGCTCTCTCACACATGCTATTTCCCCCTCTTTTTCTCACTCTCTCTCCATTTCTCTCTCCCTCTTTTTGTCTCTCTGTGTCTCTCTCCTACCCCCCTCTCTCTTCTTCTCTTGATACTTTATCTCTTATCCAGGTTGCCATCTCTTCCTCATCCTCTTCCTCCTCCTCAGTTCTTTCTGTCTCTCTGTGTTTTTGGTTTTGTTTCTGGCCTTGCATAACCATGGTTACCCTCCTCTGCCTTCAGCCAGTGATACCCACCACTTTATTGAGTGTGGGAAGAAGCAGAGTGTGTTTATTTGGATTGCTTTGCTGTCTGATTTGTCAGGCTATGTAATTATCTCTTCAGCATATGGAACAGCATGGTGCAAATGAGATTTGCTGAGCTGGAGCAGAAAGGGACAGGGAGACGAAAGAGAAAGTGTGATATGTTGTGTGTGTGTGTGTGTGTGTGTGTGTGTGTGTGTGTGTGTGTGTGTGTGTGCGCGTGTGTGTGTGTGTGTGTCTGTGTTTTTAGGGTTTCAAAATTCTGTGAACCTTCAATAAATTCCCTGGTTTTCCAAGAATCCGGATTTCCTGCTTATTCCCTCCAGATTCAGGGAATCCTCCAACCGGGATTTCAAAAAATTTGGGGAATTTATTGAAAGCTCCCGGAATTTTGCAACCCTAGTTGTTGTTAACCCAGACACAACTGTGCTAGTGTTGCACATATGGATGTGTGACACATACTCCTCAGCCTGAAGTGTCGCGACTTGCGCTGTCGAATTGCTAGCTTTTCACTTGGTGCTGACTGGTAGGACGCTTCAGAAGGGCAATCACGTGTGCTAGCAAGGCACTGAAAGCAGAGGTCCTGGGTTTGAGCCTCGGTGTGCCCAATCAGGAGGAAGTGGTACTCGATAAGCAAGCAGTGGGATGTCCTTTACAGTGGTGCCTAGCGACTCAGATCTTCAGTTGCCGTTGAGTGTGATTAAGGAGTGAGTGTAGCCCGTGTGAAAGTGTCACCGAATATTCTGGCTTTTTGCATGACTCCGACTGGTAAGACACTTCAGGAGGGTGATCACATGTGCTAGCAAGGTAGAGGTCCTGGGTTTGAGCCTCGTGTGAGCCGAATCAGGAGGACGTGATACACGCTAAGCAAGCAACGTGACGTCCTTTACACTAGCATGGCTATGTTTAGGGGTGAGGGTGGGAATTGGGGAGGGGAGGGGAGGCAAGCATACTACATATAAGTCACCTCAGGTGAAACAGCTTACACCCTGATCTAGCACACCCATAGGAGCCTGTCCTGTCCCAGTCTGACCCAGACTAGGGTGGCATTCTCCTGGCAGATTGATCCCAGGGGTCTCAGTGACTTTGTCCGTAACGCTCACCATCATGTTTGTGTGGCGCAAACTTGAGAGGTGTGTTTGAGAGAGGGGAACAGGTGATGGTTGTATAGAGAGAGAGGGAGAGAGAGACTTGGAGAGAGGAGACGTAGAGGAAAGAAGGGGGTGGGGGTTAGGGGTTAGGGGCCAGGGGGGTAAGTTGAGTGATGGTTTGACAGCCGTATGTCTGACAGGCAGAGCAGGCATGCTCCTGGGCGTGTGCATGGGGACAGATGCAGCCGTAAGATGATCTCATTGTCTCCTCTTTAGCCCCCTTTGCTGCATTTTTTATCAGTTGTTGTGTGAAGGGGCTGGGCCGGGGGAGAGGGCTGTTTTCACAGTTGTCCAGCTCTCCTTAGAATGATTAGGGGTTTCCTCATTGTTTTTGTGGAGCCAAAGGTCAACGGTCACAGCTCTCATACTGTAGGGGTCAATCCTGTATCACCTTCTGACCCGGAACAGAACATCCCCAGAATAAAGACATCAGCAACATCCACACCACAATACTACAGTGCATTGTTCTGTTGGGTTCTCACAAATGTCATATTGTCTTTTTAGAGAGTTGAATGCATTGAAATATTATATTCTGCCACACAATCCACCATGCCCTTTTACTGCACCAAGACGCTTTTAATGCGTTTTCACAAATAACTCTTACCGCCACAATGTCTAGCGTTAAAAGAGCTGACACTTTTATTTGGGCCTGATTTATTGATCGAAACAGGCTTTTATAAACGGCTGTAATTTTTCTAATGCTGTAATTACCCTCATGTGGTAATCATTTTATGTCCAAAACCTCCCAAAATGTTTCATCTCCATGCCAACGTATGATGTAGCTGCTTGCAGAGCTAGAAGAACAGAGAGAGGGGAGACACAAGATAATGTGGAGACGCTCAGGCTCTCTCAGTGGCACCAGCCCTGTCAAATGTGTTTTTCCATCCAGCACTACTGTTAATAGGAATCAAATGCTCACTTTTATGACTGCTGACTTCTACAGCAGTAGACTAAGACTTTCACTGTTACACTGCACTCGTATGTTTTCTCATCAGAATGAACTTGCTGTTGACATTCCAGGAGAACAGAGTGGGGTATATAATGTTATTCATCAAGAGTTATGCTGTGTTGTCTGTGGGTTGGATTTGCAGTCTAAGATTGTACTGGGGTTAAGGTTAATGCTAGGGTTAGGTCAGGGGTTCCTACCACTCCATTTTGATATCAGAAAATTAATGCGACCCCGTCATGAAAAAAATGGGATGAATTCAAGAGCCAATGTTTACTTTTTTATTTGGGGCCATGACAGTCTTTTACAAATTAGTCTGACAGTATTTTTGACAGTGTTTAATCTGAAGGAAGTGTTGTTTTAAATGGACTGAAATGAATCAGAAGGTATTGGGAAGTTTAGGAAAACATGAAGATCACCAGGTAATAATCCTATATGATCTTCTGTGTAGAAAAGAACATCATCATTGCTTTCCTTGACGATGTTCTTATCCCATCCCCGGTCATTTCACGCTGATTTGATTTGGTGCCTGATTCTAGCACTCTGTTCTAACGAGTCCAGCACAGCTTGTAATGGCTATAGAGGGGAACAGAAGACACATACGTGTTCCTGAGAGTCTTAGCATTCAGGAATGGGGTCACAATTGCTTCAACCGTTTAAAAGCTAGAGCCAAATCTGTAGGAAGAAAAAAGAAACCGCTCCGTTAATTGTCCCAACCACTAATAGCGGATATTGAAGGTTACTCACGTAACTGGGGTTCTATGAACTTCGAGACCCCATTTTCCAATCGGTTGACCCCATGTCCCCTAGTTTGGGAAATGCTGGGTTAGGGTTAGGGCTAGGGTTGAGCCGGGGTGTGGACATGAAGCTAGGGTTAGTGCTAGGGAAGACACACACTGCCCTATCCTAACTGGACAAAATAAATACCTATGTCATCACTAAGCTCATGGCCCTGGGTCTGAACCCCTCCCTGTACATCTGGGTCCTGGACTTCTTGACGGGCTGACCCCAAGTGGTGAAGATAGGCAACAACACCTCCACCACGCTGATCACGGGGCTCCACAGGGGTGCGTGCTCAGCCCCCTCCTGTACTCCCTTTTCACCCATGACTGCGTGGCCACACACATCTCCAACTCAATCATCAAGTTTGCTGATGACACAACAGTGGTAGGACTGATTACCAACAACGACGAGACAGCCTACAGGGAGGATGTGAGAGCTCTCTACGGAGTGGTGCCAGAAAAATATCCTCTCCCCCAACTTCAACAAAATTAATGAGCTGATCGTGGACTTCAGGAGGCAGGAGAGAGCTCATGCCCCCATCCACATCAACAGGGCCGCAATGGAGATGGTCAAAAGCTTCAAGTTCCTTGGCTTGCACATCACTGATGACCTGAAATGGTCCCTTCACACAGACAGTACTGTGAAGAAGGCGCAACAGCGCCTCTTCAATCTCAGGAGGCTGAAGAAATTAGACTTGGCCCCTAAGACCCCTACAGATGCACCAATGAGAGCATCCTGTCAGGCTGTATCACCGCCTGGCACTGCAATTGCACTGTCTGCAACCATAGGGTTCTCCAGAGGGTGGTGAGGTCAGCAAAACGCATTAACAGGGGCACACTCTGACTGCCCTCTAGCTCCAGGACATCTACAGCACCCGGTGTCACAGGAAGGCCAAGAAGATCATCAAGGATCTCAACCACCCGAGCCATGCCTGTTTACCCCGCTACCATCTACAAGGTGGAGAAACAGCTTCTATCTTTATGCCATCAGACTGTTAAACAGTCACAACTGTTTATATGTGTATTGTATTGTTTTGTATTGCTAGATATTACTGCACAGTTGAAGCTAGACGCACAAGCATGTCGTTTCACCTGTGAAATATGCAAATTAGTGTACGTGACCAATAAACCTTTATTTGATTTGGTTAGTGTACATTTTAGGGTTATGCTTAGGGTTGGGGTTAGAGTTATGGCTAGCGCTAGGGTTTTGCCGGGGTGTGGATTTTAAGCTAGAGCTAGGGTTATTGTTGAGGTTTGAGCTGGGGTGTGGACATGAACCTTGGACTAGGGTTAGGGTTAGACATTAGAGCTGTACCTTCAAAGGCTTACATGAGATCCAAACAGTTTGGTCAGGAGTGAAGATGAGGCAATGATACAGTAGATGGCTGAGTCAGCTTCTCTGTTTATTCTCATGGAGGAACTGTCCCACAGGAGCCAAGCACTCTAGGCACACACAGGGACGATATGCAAGCCAAGAGCAAAGAACCCAAGAGAGCCTATCCAACCCCTGACAGCCTTTCTATTTCACAATTTATGGACAGCCAAATGGCGCCATCACTCTACAACCCCCCAGCCACCACCACCCCTCCCTTTCTCTCTTTGTTCCCATTGGCTGCCTAAACCAGTGAAGACCACATAGTGCAAATATGTCATTGATGCCTGTAAACAACTGCTGTTCGGTCTTCTCTGCTGCTGTGGCTTCTCTCACTTCTGTCAGTTCTCAGTTCAGTCCACACGGACTCCAGAGTAGAGACTGAGAGGGCTGTCAGTTCTCAGTTCAGTCCACACGGACTCCAGAGTAGAGACTGAGAGGGCTGTCAGTTCTCAGTTCAGTCCACACGGACTCCAGAGTAGAGACTGAGAGGGCTGTCAGTTCTCAGTTCAGTCCACACGGACTCCAGAGTAGAGACTGAGAGGGCTGTCAGTTCTCAGTTCAGTCCACACGGACTCCAGAGTAGAGACAGAGGGCTGAAAGGGAAACAGCTACATTGCCACCAAAGCTCTCGTTAAGAAACATGGGTTCATCCAGACATGTGTTGTCCATGACTCTGTGACTTTACCAGTAGTAAAACTGGACAAGCAGAAGCTCCACGAGAGCTGCTTGACCTACTGTGACCCGGCTGGACTCTCAGACTTCTCATTCCACCCACTTACTTTCCACACACACACACACAGTTCTCTCTGGGCAGCAGAGGCAGAGCCAGAACTCTGTTAGTAGTTAGCCACGCGAGGCAGGAGCCACAGAGTCGCCCACAGTTTACACACTGTGCTCAGCGGAGGAGGTCAAGGAGGCGTGTGTAGTGCTCGGAGCAGAGCTTGGCAGCACTAGCCCATATAATCATCACTGTTACGCAAACATTCAGATGCACTATTCCCTGCATGATTTAAGTATTGTGGCATACTGTGAACCCAGTGTTGCTGCAAATTCATTTTCTATTCATATCTACTGTTGTACTCTATGCTTATACTGTAGATATAATTCATCATTATGATCTATTCTGATGGCTGTTACGACCAACACAAGACCAACAAATTAGATTCATGCGGAGAGTTACTGCCTACTCCTGCGTTTTGCTATGTTGAAACCTTCTGTTGGGAAATCATATTTGAAAAAGAAAAGGTGCAATGGTCTCTATCCATTAAAAATGTGTTATTTTATTAAAAGCTTGATGTTTCGGCCTTCATCAATGCCCTTCATCAGAACACTTGAGGGAAATCATAGTTTTACACACATGACCTGAAGATTGAGGATGTTGCATTATGAGCAATAGGAAGGTGAAAGCATAGTTACATTTTAGCACAACGGCGCCAAGATCCTATTGAAAATATATGGGTCTGGACCTAGTGTTATCATGCCTCCCCTGCCATGGCAACAAAACATGGCTCTGTGAAAACACTGGCCACCACAGCTGTTTAACTGTGCCCACCAAAACTAGCACATACAGCAATTAGCTGTTTCTACTCAGGGGCCACTTAGTGGATTTGAATGCCCTGAATTGTGCGGCCACTTGAAGGACACAGTGTTGGTTGATTACATGCAACCAGTGCAGGATCTGTTCCAGGCAGAGGAGGCTGGTGGGAGGAGCCATAGGAGGGCGGGCTCATTGTAATGGCTGGAATGGAATATGTGGAACGAAGTCAAACATGTGCTTTCCATATGTCGATGTGTTTGATACCGCTCCATGAATTCCATTGCTGCCATTACAATGAGCCCGTCATCCTATGGCTCCTCCTCCCAGCAGCCTCCTCTGGTTCCAGGGTATTGGTGTGGAGTATTGAGTAGCACTACATCTCAGTACACATAATTAGTCTAATGGATGAGCTCTCCACCAGAGTGGCCAAACTAAAATGCTCTACAGTATGTGTGCTTTGTGGGGGTGATGATGATAAAAACAGTCATATCTCCATAGATACGTTTCATGTGCAAAATCCTAAAGACTGTAGAATGTCTTACGTAACACACACACACACACACACACACACACACACACACACACACACACACACACACACACACACACACACACACACACACACGGTATTGAAACTTGAAAGATCCCAATCTGACAGCATCTGACCAATTTACGAAGGAAGTTGTCTCTCGATTATAGCACATTATAGCACGACTGACATTTAAAGGTCATTTACGGTTGAGCCGACATATACAGCATTTACCATGAGTGCGTCTCTGTGAACGCGGTCTATGTGAACGCTGTCTCTGTGAATGCTGTCTCTGTGAATGCTGTCTCTGTGAATGCTGTCTCTGTGAATGCTGTCTCTGTGAATGCTGTCTATGTGAATGCTGTCTCTGTGAATGCTGTCTATGTGAATGCTGTCTCTGTGAATGCTGTCTATGTGAAGGCTGTGTCTGTGAATGCTGTCTCTGTGAATGCTGTCTCTGTGAATGCTGTCTATGTGAATGCGGTCTCTGTGAATGCTGTCTATGTGAATGCTGTCTCTGTGAATGCTGTCTCTGTGAATGCTGTCTCTGTGAATGCTGTCTCTGTGAATGCTGTCTATGTGAATGCTGTCTCTGTGAATGCTGTCTATGTGAATGCTGTCTCTGTGAATGCTGTCTATGTGAAGGCTGTGTCTGTGAATGCTGTCTCTGTGAATGCTGTCTCTGTGAATGCTGTCTATGTGAATGCGGTCTCTGTGAATGCTGTCTCTGTGAATGCGGTCTCTGGGAATGCGGCAACAATGTCTTTAAAAAGTGCGTAACTGAAAAGGATCAATCAGATTAAATCTAGCCCTTAAACTCTAAACTCCTCTATCTGACTAAATAAAGGAAATATCAACATAAAGTGTCTTAATAGGGCATTGGGACAACACGAGCCAGAACAACTTCAATGCACCTTGGAATAGATTTTACAAGTGTCTGGAACTCTCTATTGGAGGGATGCGACAACATTCTTCCACTAAAAAACCCATAATTTAGTGTTTTGTTGATGGTGGTGGAAAACTCTGTCTCAGACACCACAGCATAATCTGCCATAAGCGGTCAATTGGGTTGAGATCTGGTGACTGAGACGGCCATGGTATATGGTTTATATTGTTTTCATGCTCATCAAACCATTCAGTGACCACTCGTGCCCTGCGGATGGGGGCATTGTCATCCTATGGGGGCATAGACATGCTAGCCAAAATACTGGCCTGCCCAGCATTTTTATCCATGATCCTAAGCATGATGGGATGTTAATTGCTTAATTAACTCTGGAACTACACCTGTGTGGAAGCACCTGTTTCCTTCATTTGTCAGTTCCCTGTATGTTTACTGTATTACCATTTGCTCCACGGAGCAGACAGGACAGTCACAGGACAGGAACGACAGAACCTCTCCTCTCTCTGAGGTTGTGAAACCTCCTTCTCTGTAAAAGCCTCTGAGGATGAGTTGAGTCAGTGACTATACGTTGTGTGTCAACCCTCTCATAGAGCAACATGGCACAAAGGTCCCAGGGTTTGAAGGACTTTAGTGTTATTTGTCCATGTTTTTTTTTATTTGGCAGGGGTGTTACTCCATAGCTCATCCAACAGGGACAGGGAGCACCTCTGGGATGCCGCCTCACTTGACTTTTCTGTATGGAAAGGCTGCCCTCTAGTGGTGGAGCTTGCTCCCCTATACATCTTTAAATCGCATTTGAAACACGCACACACACACACACACACACACACACACACACACACACACACACACACACACACACACACACACACACACACACACACACACACACACACACACACTTTAATACACTCTGTTTGTTTTAGTAACACATGGGAAATCTTCTATAATGAGTTTTTCTTTTGACAATCCAGAGGCTTAAAGTGAAGTGTGTTTGATTTTGCTCCCACATTATTAAAAATGATCAGAAAAAGCCTGCGATTAATCAAATTAATTAAATGAATCACGTTTGAGTTCAACAAAGGTGGAGTGATTAAAACAGAACATTAATTTTTGTAAGTTTCCGAAAAGGTCAACATTTCACAGCTTTTTGCAATAAATCAGCTACTTTCAATATGGTTACTTATTTTTCTAGCCGGAATTCTCTCCTGAATCTCTTCAGTTGTCAGTGACAGTACAAAGCATCCTTTTTAGTCAGTCGCCATTGAGAGTATAGTCTCCCTTATAGGGCTTATAGTGTAATTTTAGAGCGTGGCCAGCAACCTATTTGTCTGTGTGACTCACCTGAGTGGAGAGGTTGTTTTTGTTTATAGACCGGCCAGTCTGGGTAGTCTGGTGAATAAAATATGAATGGATGTAATTGGTATGCTCCCTGTTTCCAGGAATCTAATCTGATGCAGTAGATTCTTAGAATGGTTACTGGAGTGGCAATAGATTCAGCATTAACCAGTGATATCCCACTGGGCACAAACTGGTTGAATCAACGTTGCTTCAACCTAATTCGTCAACATATCGTGACGTAGAATCTACATGGAAAATATATGAAGTTTCAACCACAAGATTATGGCATCATGCTAACCAATTTCCAATATAGACAAACCTGGTATAAAATATGTGGAATTTGCCTTTGAAACAACGTCAGATTTTCTAAGTTATATCCAATATCAGAAAAAAATAGTACAGTCAATAGCCTATTAACTTGTTGACAAGTTAACAATTTAATGAGATGTTGGATTTACATCTCCAACTAAACCAATAATAAATAGGATCAAGCCAGTTGCTCAGATGAAACGATTCATGTGTTAGATTTTCTTTAAATGTTAATATTTGATTGTGTTGTCAACCAAACACAGTTCAATATTACTTTTGTAATCCGGTAATAGCCTAAAGTTAAGGCTATCTTACAAACTAATGTAACAGTATTTATTCAACATTAAAATGAGGAAAACATCCATGGCCACATTTCTAGGTTACTGTTACTAGAAGTGTCTTCTTATGTAACCATAGATAGCATGCAAAGGTTGCAGGTCTGTGGAGATCTCCACAACTGCTATAATAATCTGAGCAGAATCTCAAACAGCATTGATCACTTGCACCATGTACTTTTAATGCAATCTCAACTGCAATTCAGGTCATTTGGTTGTGCTAATAGATGAAGCACAGTGATACCACATTAAATTGATTTATAAATACAAATATCTGACATTCTATTCCCATTTGCGCTATGATGGTTGAAAGCTTGCCGGTCCTGAACATGGGAAAACTGAGTCAGCGAGACATAAAAACAAATAATCAGGGCTATGCCTACAATACAATACAATACAATACATAAAACAATACAATAATCTGCAGCCTGTATGTTTTTGTGGATTACTCTTCATGCAAGATTCATTTAAAGGTCAAGAACGATCATAAAAATAAACGTACAAGAAACAACCAGCTCAGTAGATGGCGCCGTTGAGCCTCTACATTGTCCATTTTCCTCCATGTGGTTTCCTCCTTGAGTTGCCAAGTTAGTCCGTGATCAGTAAGTAAAGTTGTGATATGGCACAATCCTTCTGCTGTTGATGAAACAGTTAGATGGTCTGTCTGGATTACATCAGTGGATCAGGGGAGCACAGCAGGGCTTGGAAGGGGGAAACTGCATTTAGCAATCCCTCTACATACACACACACACACACACAGTACACATACACACACACGTAAACCCAGACATAATTATGCTCTTATGGTAGCAGAATCGTAAATACGTGAGTTGCTAGGTTGGGAAGCAGCAGAGCATCCAGAAAAGCAGAGGGGTCACCTGACAGTAGAGAGAGATCAAGAGAAAGTGTCACAAAGGGGCAAAAGGGATGTCAAGTTTCCAAACTGTAGAGAGAAAATACCCAGTGAAGCAGTCAAATCTGGGAAGTGTAAGTGAGTATATTATAAATATCTGGTGTGGTGAGGTTATAAAATCTCCACTCCGTAATGAGTTTATTTTTGTCACTAATACTGAATATCCTATAGTACATACTACTGAGTGTGATATATTTTGAAGTAGGGCATTTTGCAGGATGTTAAGACAGATGTGTGTGTCACCTCAGAGACCTGTAACATCACATATCACACAGACATGGAGTAGAGGATCATGGCTGACGTGTAATTCACATCACAAGACGGAGGAGAGATTTGCAGGGACCTTCCTGATTGAATGGCCTTCTCTTTGTGCTGGCCACAATTCCCTGATTCTGTTCAGGATTTCAATTTCCGTCACATCAGGGCATTGAAAGGCCTTCGCACAGTGAATGAACAGAAAAGAAGAGAAAAATCCCCCCTCAGAATATACTTTACTACTGCCAAACTCATATTAACCTCCTACTTGTCTATTGTCAGAGATAGTACAGTCCCAACATAGAATAGTTTACTGCTGAATAGTGTCAATGGTAATAGAGAGGAGAGAAAACCCATTTGATACATTAAAGTGTCTGTCAGCTCTGATATTAGGCAGAGATAGAGGGCAAAAAGAGAGACAGAAAGAAAGAGAGAGAGAGAGTCTCTCTAAGATGTCTGTATTTTGCGAAGGAATAGCTATCTCTAAATAGAATTTTCATCTTTGAGATCCGTTGTTAAAGCCTGAGTCTAATTAAATATATACTTCTCCTCAGAACACATTTCCCTGCATGAAAATTCAAGTCTTACCCCAGTATCAGTCGTAAAGCCTGCAGGATTTAAAAGTACTTTACTTAACCTGAGCAAATGCTCCTCTCCCATTACAGTCACAAGGAGCAATAAAACATCTGTTTACTGTATCCATCCCAGAATTAATGAATCTAAGTGGATCTTAAAGTTAATAGTTGCAGATTGAGAAGATAATCCACTTCTCTTTACCGTAACTCCGGGTCCAACTCTGCGACGGTTCCTTTTGACGTAATGAACCTCTCGGATTTTACAGTTTAATTGTGATGGAAAAACTCTGCGCGTGTGTGTGTGTGTGTGTGTGTGTGTAAGGGATAAAATGTTCCATATATCTTCAGCCTGGTCTCATAGACTAGACATAGCATATTAAATGTAAATCAGAGACACTCAAATTACTATGATACTTTATCTGATAAACTGTGTACGTGACCAATAAACTGTGATTTGATGTGTTACGTTTGGTATGATTACATAAAACAGAAGGTTACTTAAGTCAAAAAAATGAAAGGACGGTGATTGGTTGGGGGTGTATATAACGCAAACGTCTAGCAACCCACAGGATGGGTGTTTGAATCTCATTACGGACAATGTTAGCATTTTAGCTAATTACCAACTTTGCAACTACTTATTACTTCATTAATCTGTTACATAACCATCATCAGGCTATAGTTTAGCTAAATACCTCCCCAGAAATGTTGGTACACAGGTTTCGTTGTTAGCTATTCCTTGATTGGAGGACACTCTGTGTATACAGATATTTCTCAATGAGTGCCAAGCTGATGCCAAGGCCCAAGCCCTTCGTGGACGGAAAGGGAGAGATGTATTTTTCCTATGTAATTTGATTATTATTTGACGCTATCGATCTATATCATGTTGATTTCGCTATTTTTGGAGGGATGGTGTGTAAGCAGGGGGTTAAGGTTAATGATACACTATTGAAACAGCAGATTACAATGTGTTCTAGATGCAGACAACACTTCAGCCATAAATTATTATTCAGCGCGTCCATAAACCAATAACACTCTCCAAGAGTTCCTCAGAGCTGCGCCACACACACACACACACACACATGCACACACACACACCTCCCCACTAAGTCCATTTTAAAGGCTCACAGACAATGATGAGGATGTATTATGCCTGCGTCTGTACTGTAGATGCTGGGTGACGGGAGGCGAGGCTAAGGGGCCGTTCATGTGATGCCCCAGGCCCAGATTACGTAGACAGCCTGAGCTTCTCCTTTGCAGCAGATGTGAAGTTACATAAATACAGACCTAGGATTTACAGTATGTATAACACCTGTGTGATAGACCTGTAAACAATGTATTTAATCAGGATTATGTGAGAACAGCATGGTGCATCTGGTTCAGCGTCAGCATCTTGCTGTGGTGTTATTGTCTCTCAGTGAATTATTTAAATGAAAGGATGCCACTGCGTTTTCCTCTTAACCTCGTTCCCGAGTGGCGCAGCGGTCTAAGTCACTGCATCTCAGTGCTAGAGGCATCGCTACAGACAACGTGGTTTGAATCCAGGCTGTATCACAACCGGCCGTGATTGGGAGTCCCATAGGGCGGCATACAATTAGCCCAGCGTTGTCCGAGTTTGGCCGGGGTAGGCCATCTTTGTAAATAAGAATGACTTGTTACATTTTTTTAATTTTTTTTTATCATGGGATCCTATCCCCATGACTGATGAGGCATCTCTGTGAGTTTGCTCAGAACTTCTTCTTATAGTAATCTAATGGGCTGTTATGTGAGCGGCAGGCATGACGCCAGGCGTTTCAACTGTAACCGTACAGCACGATAGGCCGTCTAGCGGTTCGAGAGGTGATCTAGCAGCTGGAGGGTTGCCAGTTTGAATCTGGCGGGAAGTTAGATGGCAACTGGAGGGTTGCTGGTATCAAGTCAAATATGCTATTGTCTGGCATTGTGCCCTTGAGCAAGGCACTTAACCCCCCACAACAACAGCTCCATGGGCGTCCAGAGTGGCAGCTCCCTGCACCCCTCCAAAACATATACATATGTCTTTTGGAGGAGTTGGATTAAAAGTGGAAATTTCATTTCAACTTTATTTGCAATTGACCAATGAAATAGTTGTAATCTTCGAAAGGAGTTCAAATTCATATACTTACATCAAAACAACAGACAGTCCATCTAAAGCCTGTTATCATACAGTATATTACAGTAAAGTGTCTGTACTGTGCATTGTAGCATATCTGGAGTTCTCCAGTGTCCCAGTGTTGAGCTGAGGAGCTCCTTCTGTCCTCTATCCCTGTGTATGCTATGGCCTTGGGACATTGATGATTTCTCATGCAAACTGTTTTTCAGAACCCCTTTCTTCTCAGGGCCACAGAGAGCAGCCTCAGTCCTGGCAGAATGTTCAGAAAGTACTAAATTAGTCTGACAGGAGAAGGATTTTCACCAAGGAAAGATCTAGGTCACCTGTTTACACTCCTCTACAGTCGTTGGTTGTAGAACCAGAACACAATTAAATTACTGTGAAACTCGAGTTGCAGGATCTTCTGGTGGGAAGTAGTTCCCAAAAGCTGTTCCCTAATAGCTCTGATAAGAACTCGAGACTATGTGGATTTTATTTGTGCCTTTATTTAACTAGGCAAGTCATTTAAGAACTAATTCTTATTCACAATGATGGCCTACACCAACCAAACTCGGATGACGCTAACACTTGTCTTTTGTATAAACTAACACTTATTTCACCTGCTAGCACTGCCTTTCCTCACAGCTGCTTGTTTAAACAAATGTACTTACTGTGATCGAGATGTGGTTGTCCCACTGGCTATCCGAAGTTGAATGCACCAATGTGTAAGTCGCTTAAGAGCGTCTGCTAAATGACAAAAATTTAAAATGTAAAGTCATTGAATTACTGCCTGTCAAGTCATTGCATTTAAACTGCTCGTTCTCCAAACCTAAATCCTAAATTAAGTGATAATGCCAGAGAAGCTGTGGTTTGGACGATATGTTGGCACAGGAGTTGTAAGGCCTGAGATTGGTATCGTTGCCAGTCAAGCTGGCTGGTCGTTAGTTCTATGCGTTCTATGCCAAGCTAGCCTAGCTATCTAAGGTAAATACAGACAAGAGAAAGATGAGACATAAACAAATGCTTGACTAAAAGAAAGGGGAAATAACGGAGATCAAGTTTATACCCTGCACCTTATATACAGCGTTGCTCTATCTACATAGTCATTGAACACTGGGATGCTGGCCCATGTTGACTCCAATGCCTCCCACAGTTGTGTCAAGTTGGCTGGATGTCCTTTGGGTGGTGGACCATTCTTGATACACACGGGAAACTGTTGAGCATGAAAAACCCAGCAGCATTACAGTTCTTGACACACTCAAAACAGTGCGCCTGGCACCTACTACCATACCCCGTTCACAGGCACTTAAATATTTTTGCCTTTCCCATTTTCCCTCTGAATGGCACACATACACAATCCATGTCTCAATTGTCTCAAGGCTTCAAAATCCTTCTTTAACCTGTCTCCTCCCCTTCATCTACACGGATTGAAGTGGATTTAACAAGTGACATCAATAAGGGTTTGCAGCTTTCACCTCGATTCACCTGGTCAGTCAATGTTTTGTACACTGAGTGTATGTATATACCATATTCTAGTCAAGACTCATCCTATTTAACTACTGCTGTACATGCATTTTCTATTCATATACTGTCAATACTGTCTAGAAACACCATTATATATGTATATTCCAGACTCTGACAATGTTCATTCTGATATTTCTAAATGGATTTCTTTGTACTTTTTATATAATGTGTGCATTGTTTAGTATCGCTAGGTATTATAACTGAACTGTTGGAGCTAGAAACACAAGCATTTCGCTGCACCTGCGAGAACATCTGCAAATCTGTGTACGTAACCAATAAACTTTGATTTGATTTGGGCTGGGACAGTTCACTCTCTATGGGATGAAACAATGTTGTGGACGTCGGAGACACTGCCGTGTCTAGACTTGACAGTTCATGCAGCTTTAGTATCCTGATTAGAGTTCTGATCATGGAATTCCGAACGCGTCATGCGTCTACGCTTACATTTAAATGCGTCTACCATGTCCACCGTGTGTCCGGATTCCCTTTTCCCAAGGTATATTCAAATGCCAGTATGCATTCTACAAACGGTGGAATAGGCTAAATATGATAGCGCAACAACAACTGATGGCAGTAGCTAACTAGCTTAGCTAACCTCTGTACCTAGCCAGCAAGCTAGCAAGCAACGCTAAAGGGATTGGAAACGGGTTAGCATAACTCTAGCCAAACAAAAAATTATGTTTCTAAATATTAGCTAGCTGGCTAGCATTTAGGCCAGCAAACACATTCCTCACACACTAGGAACGTATTTCCTACAATTTCATAATGAAAAGGTGCCTCTCGGTCCCAAAACATATATTTTTTGGAGACTTGTGGGAGGAGCGCTTTTTGGTAGCCTGATTGCATCCAGACTGAGGAGAAATCCGCACACAATGTATCACTGAAGTGGTCAGTCTGATCTGAAGACAATCAGACCACAAAGCGACTTTTGTGTGGTTTTTAGAAATGTTTGCAAAAAAAAGTAATCAGACCCTTTACTCAGTACTTTGTTGAAGCACCTTTGTCAGCGATTACAGCCTCGAGTCTTCTTGGGTATGACGCTCTAAGCTTGGCACACCTGTATTTCTGCAGATCCTCTCAAGCTCTGTCAGGTTTAATAGGGAGAGTCTCTGCACAAAGCTATTTTCAGGTCTCTTAAGAGATGTTTGATCGGGTTCAAGTCCGGGCTCTGGCTGAGCCATTCAAGGACATTCAGAGGATTGTCCCGAAACCACTCCTGCATTGTCTTGGCTGTGTGCTTAGGGTTGTTGTCCTGTTGGAAGGTAAATCTTCACCCCGGTCTGAGGTCCTGAGCACTCTGGAGCAGGTTTTCATCAAAGATCTCTCTGTACTTTGCACCGTTCATCTTTGACTCAATCCTGACTAGTCTCCCAGTCCATGCCGCTGAAAAACATCCCCACAGCATGATGCTGCCACAAATCTTGCTTCACCATAGGCTTGGCATTCAGGCCAAAGAGTTCAATCTTGGTTTCATCAGACCAGAGAATTGTGTTTCTCATGGTCTGAGAGTCCTTTAGGTGCCTTTTGGCAAACTCCAAGCGGGTTTTCATGTGCCTTTTACTGAGGAGGGGCCTCTGTCTGGCCACTACCATAAAGGCCTGATTGGTGGAGTGATGCAGAGATGGTTGTCGTTCTGGAAGGTTCTCCCATCTCCACAGAGGAACTCTGGAGCTCTGTCAGAGTGACCATCGGTTCTTGGTCACCTCCCAGACCAAAGACCTTCTCCCCTGATTGCTCAGTTTGTCCGTGTGGCCAGCTCTAGGAAGAGTGTTGGTGGTTCCAAACTTCTTCCATTTAAGAATGTGTTCCACTGTGTTCTTGGGACCTTCAAAGCTGCGGAAATCTTTTGGTACCCTTCCCCAGATCTGTGTTTTGACACAATCCTGTCTCTGAGCTCTACGGACAATTCCTTCGACTTCATGGCTTGTATTTTGCTCTGCCATGCACTGTCAACTGTGAAACCATATATAGACAGATGTGTGCCTATTTACTGTTCCATTTCACTGCACTTTCCAAATCACGTCCAATCAGTTGAATTTACCACAGGTGGACTCCAATCAAGTTGTAGAAACATCTCAAGCATGATCAATGGAAACAGGAATCACTTGAGCTTCAATTTCGAGTCTCATAGCAAAGGGTCTGAATACTCATGTAAATAAGATATACAGACAGCAATACAGTTTACTTAGTGCAGTGAGATGGAACGGTAAATAGGCATTTCGCCATCATAGCCGGTGGTAGTCATGAAATAGACATTGGCTCGAATGTGGTTTTAACCAATCAGCATCCAGGATTAGACCCACCCGTTGTATAAACTAATAATAATCAGCTACTACTTCCCCTAACCCTATTTTTTTTTTTTGCATTCCAGTCATGTCGTCATAACCTGCGTAATGTGCAGTGTCCATTACAGACAGCAGGATACAATTATATCATTGCTAATATTTCATTATTCTTCTCCTGACCTAACCTGGAGCTTAGCTCTGGGGGACATGATGCTGAATATGTAGTCTATTACCAGAGTAATAGCTAGCGGGCAGATGAAAACACCTGGAATCCTGTCCCTTCCTCCTTCCTGTCATTACTGGGGCAAAGGAAATAATTCAGGGATGAGTAAGGAAAAATGTGTGGTAAAGATGAATCAATGTGCTTTTCGGCTCTTCTCCGCTCCCTCTGGCCCCCACTCCACCCACAATATGATTCAGAGCTAGCATATGCTCGCTGTCTCCCCATGTCTCTGGGAAGTGCTAACCTCTCTTTTCCCTTGGAGCAGCGCTAACATAAGGGAGGAGAACAGAAGTGGGAACACACAGTTCCAATTCTAAGTTTCCTTTTTCAATCAGAGTTTTGGATATAAAATAGCCCACTATTGATTACACATGCAATTTGACATCCTGTTACCATATGTTACAGGGACTCGGGTAATAGGCTCAGAGTCATCATCATCAGAAGAAGATGGAGGAGAGGATGAGAAAGAGGGTACTGGGTGAATACTGGTCGCTATCCTTCCTTCTGAGTGAATTAAGTAAAATAGTGTAGACTTCTCAGCTTCCCAGGAACTAGGTCTATGTGGCCTTGTACTATGAAAAGAGTGGATGCTGTCCTCGGCTCCTCTCATTCTGAAGATCCGTCTGGCAAACTTGTTCTAGGTTCAGAATTTCTTGTTCATGCTGTTTGTCATGTTCTTTCCCCAAATAGTAGTCCTCCACATAATAAGCAAATAACGTTTTTTTTTGTTTTTTTTGCTGGGACACAATTGACGCCCCACTCTTATGGGATTGTGACTATTATGGCTGGGAATTGCCAGGGGCCTCGCAATACAATATTATCACGATACAGTGCCTTCAGAAAGTATTCCTACTCCTTGACTTATTCCACATTTTGTTGTGTTACAGCCTGAAGATATACACATAATAATGACAAAGTGAAAACATGTTTTTAGACATTTTTGCATTTTTGCACACCCCTGAGTCAATACAACAGAAGCACCTTTGGTGGGAATTACAGCTTTGAGATGTCTTGAGTATGTTTGTATCAGCTTTGCATATTTGGTTTGGGTTTTTTCTATTAAGTTAGATGGGGAGTGGTGGTGAACAGCAATCTACAAGTATTTCCACAGATTTGTTATGGAATTCATGTCTGAGTTTTGGCTGGGCCATTTAAGGACATTCACGTTCTTGTTCTGAAGACATTCCAGCGTTGCTTTGGCTGTATGCTTGGGGTCATTATCCTGTTGGGACGTACAGTACATCTTCACCTCAGTCTAATATTGTTTGCACTCTGAAGCAGGTTCTCATCAAGGATTTTCCTGTATTCGGCTCCATTCATTGTTCCCTCTATCCTTGCCAGTCTCCCAGTCCCTACCACTGAAAAGCATCCCCATAGGATGATGCTGCCACCGGTAGGGATGGTGTTAGACAGGTGGTTTTCTCCAGATATAACGCTTTGTAGTCAGGCCAAAGGGTTACATTTTTGTCTCATCAGTCCACAGAATATTTTGCCTTATGCTCTCAGCGCCTTTCATGTGCCTTTTTGCAAACTCGAGGCGTGCTGTCATGTGCCTCTATCTCAGGAGGAGCTTCCGTCTGGCCCCTCTCCCATAAAGTCCAGATTGGTGAAGTGTTGTAGAGACTGTACCCTTCTGGCAGATGTAAAGTACTTAAGTAAAAATACTTTAAAGTACTGCTTAAGTTGTTTTTTGGGATATCTGTACTTTACTATTTATATTTTTGACTACTTTTACTTTTACTTCACTACATTTCTAAAGGGTTGTACTTTTTACTCCATACATTTTGAAAGTACTCATTACATCTGGGGAGTGCCAATATGGCCGACCCCTGGCTTCAAAGTCTCTCATTGGCCAATACAGAGCATCAGCATTCCAGGGTTTGTATATGAACATCTCATTCCAAAATCATGGGCATTAATATGGAGTTGGTCCCCCATTTGCTGCTACAACCCTCCACTCTTCTGGGAAGGCTTTCCAGTAGATGTTGGAATACTGCTGCGGGGACTTGCTTCCATTGAGCCACAAGAGTATTAGTGAGGTCGGGCACTGATGTTGTGCGATTAGGCCAGGCTCGCAGTCATTGTCCCAATTCATTCCAAAAGTGTTCGATGGGGTTGAGGTCAGGGCTCTGTGCAGGCCAGTCAAGTTCTTCCACACCAATCTCGACAAACCATTTCTGTATAGACCTCGCTTTGTGCATGTGGCATTGTCATGTTGAAACAGGAGAGGGCCTAGACAGAACCATTCACAACAGCCCTAGACCATTATTCCTCCTCCACTAAACTTCACAGTTGGCACTTTGCATTCGGGCAGGTAGCGTTCTCCTGGCATCCGCCAAAAATAGATTTGTCCGTTGGACTGCTAGTTGGCGAAACGTGTTTTGTTGACATTGCTTCCAGAGGCAGTTTGGAACTCGGTAGTGAGTGTTGCAACCGAAGACAGACATTTTTTACACGCTACACACGTTTTGTGTGTTTGTGGGGCCTACCACTTTGCGGGTGAGCTGTTGTTTGCTCCTAGAAAATTCCACTTCACAATAACAGCACTTATAGTTGACCGGGGCAGCTCTAGCAGGGCAGAAATTTGATGAACTGACTTGTTGGAAAGGTGGCATCCTATGACGGTGCCACATTGAAAGTCACTGAGCTCTTCAGTAAGGCCATTCTACTGCCTATGTTTGTCTATGGAGATTGCATGGCGGTGTGCTCGATTTTATACACCTGTCAGCAATGGGTGTTTTTTTTTGGGGGGGGGGCATTCTTATTGGAATGAAGCAGCCAAAGGGACAATCCTGCTTAAGAGATGATGATTAGGCTGAGCTCTGGCTCTTGTCTAATTAATCTCCTTTAGTTAATGCAAACAATAGAATTGTGGTGAGGACTATTAATATTAGGACTACAGATATGTGTGGCACCGTTGTAGTGTATGAAACAGCGATCTCAGATCCGAACAGACAATCTAAAATCAATTACTTGGCAAAAATAAGGAGCAAATTAATGACCCAATGGAGCAGTTATATTTAATCCATAACAAGACGCTTGTTTCTACATGCCTACGTTAGCAACATAAATTATGGTCCACATTGTGACATACACTGAGTGGACAAAACATTCCTAATATTGAGTTGCACCCTCTTTTGCAGTCAGAACAGCCTCAATTCGACGGGGCGTGGACTCTAAAAGGTGTCGAAAGCGTTTCACAGGGCTGCTGGCCCATGTTGACTCAAATGCCTCCCACAGTTGTGTCAAGTTATTTTATTTTTTTATTTCACCTTTATTTAACCAGGTAGGCCAGTTGAGAACAAGTCTCATTTACAACTGCGACCTGGCCAAGACAAAGCAAAGCAGTGAGACAAAAAACACAGAGTTACACATGAGAATAAACAAACGTACATTCAATAACACAATAGAGAATCTATATACAGAGTGTGCAAATGTAGTGCAAAATGCAGTAAGGTTAGGAAGGTAGGACAATAAATAGGCCATAGTGGCGAAATAAGTTACAAATTAGAATTAACACTGGAAAACAGTTAGCTGGATGTCCTTTGGGTGGTGGTCCATTCTTGAAACACACAGGAAACTGCAGTTCTTGACCTGTGCTCCTGGCACCTACTACCACAGTGGTTCCCAAACTGTGGGGCATGCCCCCCCCAAAAGAAAATACTACTAATATTTTGTATTCCGGATTTAAACCTACTCTTGAAAGTTGTAATAATATGGGTGGTAGCCTAGTGGTTAGAGTGTTGGGCCAGTAACTGAAAGGTCGCTGGTTTGAATACCTAAGCTGACAAGGTTAAAAAAAATGTTGATGTGCCTTTGATCAAGGCACTTAACCCTAATTTGCTCCATGGGTGCTGTACTGCTATGGCTGATCCTGTAGGTAGGCTGTCATTGTAAATAAGAATATGTTCTTAACTGTCTTGCCTAGTTAAATAAAGGTTAAATAAAAAATATAAGAATGCAAAAGGTGCAATTTCAAAATTGAGTTGTGCATCATCAGTTCCTCTTGTCATGTTAGTCATTGCATACCTTAGAGAGCTATTTAGAACTTGTCAGAAATGTCCAAATCAACTAGCCCATGTCAGGTAAAAAAAATGTATTTTGTTTTTTTAGCCCATAGATATTGTTGTATTTTAGACATGGTAAAATGTATAGAATTGCGGGAAATAAGCTTTAAACCTGCAAGATTATCTGCATCAACAAGAAGGGTGTGAACAGTTTGTGTCCTGAACAGTGCTTGGGCCCAGGGTGAAAACGTTTTGGAACCCTTATACTACCATAACCGGTTCAAAGGCACTTCAACCTTCTGTCTTGCCCATTCACCCCCTGAATAGCACACATTGTCTCAAGGCTTAAAAATCCTTCTTTAACCTGTCTCCTCCCCTTCATCAATAATGATTGAAGTGGATTTAACAAGTGACACCAATAAGGGATCACAGCTTTCATATGGATTCACCTGGTCAGTCTATGTCACGGAAAGAGCAGGTGTTCCTAATGTTTTGTGCACTCAATGTAGCTACGCGGCTCTGAGACCACCATCCGCGGGGAATGCACAGCCCGAGCGCGCACCTACCTCCCCACAGTTCCCACCCAACGCGTCTCTTAGTACGCGTCCTCTATTCATTTGGATATGTTGACAGTTGGATGAATTGCTTGAGCTGCGCTATGAAAGCCAACGGTCCAATATTCTACAACACTGCTGCGCGCACGCGTACACGTTTTGGACTATAATAAACTTAGGCTGCGTCGCCGTTTCTTTCTCTGTTTTCTCTAGTTGTGCGAGTGCGCGCTACCATAACTCCACGGAAGCGCTGCAAACCTAGGCAGCTGGCACTTGGCTCAAGTCACCGACTGGGAAAGAGGTCCCCGTCCACTGATGACAGGCTTGGCAGCAGATCAAACTACAAAGTGGCAGGTTGGTTTGATCAAACTATTGTATGTAGCCTATTGGCGTCTTTGAAATTGAGAAAACAAGTGAAAGTAAAAAGCTGAACATGATTGTATGAAAGTGACACCTAGATTTTGTTGAAAAAGTTACTCACATAATTGTCATAGGCCTATACGAAATTACTAGCTAGCCTTTTATACTTTAATAGCGTCACTGGATTAAAGCTTTGTAAAATAGTGCTTTTTTAAGTGTGATTTGGTAGGACCTGTGGATATCCTTAGGCTACTGTCAGTGAATCAATGAGACATTTCGTTTAGGCTACAGTTGTGATGTAGTTTAAGATGTTATATATTATAGGTTTGGTGACAGATAACAGATAACAGATCTGGACTCATAAAGTTGAATTACAAGCAATATTATGTAATATGCTTGGAGCTCTACATTATTATATTTTACTGGAAATATCGGTAGCCTATATAGGCTACTCAGTGACACAGTAGCCTATGCATAATTGCATGCCCTTTAATAATGTAACAAATGCTTATTATTACTGCTAGTTGACCATTACAAAAATTCCAGTTCTATTATTTGGAAACACTTACTTATATGTCTTACAATATGCTGACTTTAAATAGCTAATCGATGTAGACTTCCATGAAAAGAAACACATGGGCAATTTTAGAGACAACAAGAGGCATGTAAACTTAGCAAAGGTTTTAATGAGGCATGTAAACTTAGCAAAGGTTTTAATTAGGCATGTAAACTTAGCAAAGGCTTTAATGAGGCATGTAAACTTAGCAAAGGCTTTAATGAGGCATGTAAACTTAGGAAAGGCTTTAATGAGGCATGTAAACTTAGGAAAGGCTTTAATGAGGCATGTAAACTAGAACAATCATAGGTTGAGGACATGATATTTGGACAGTTGAGTTTGTCTATGGGAGATAATATAGGTTGAGGACGTGATATTTGGACAGTTGGGTTTGTCTACGGGAGATAACATAGGTTGTTAAGATAGCAGTGATAAGAGACTTATGCCCTTACTAAGGCTGACTGCCTGCTCCCTCCTCAGTTTAGAAAAAAACCCTGTCCAGATTGTGTGAAATAGAGGATGACTGGATAGATGGATTGTTTGCTTTAGTTGATTACCATCAGAAGATCACATTTAAAATGTACAGTTAGATTTGGATTTGGTAAAAAATAACTAAAATATTACCCCCAAAAAAGATTTGGATTTGGTATGGATTTAATATTCAGAGGTTTGGTATGGATTTTAATATTCAAAGGTTTGGTATGGATTTTAATATTCAAAGGTTTGGTATGGATTTTAATATTCAGAGGGGCAGAACAATAGTTCCCTCATTAAACAAGCAATTATAAGCTAATATTAGGCAAATATTAGCCTATTCAACCCTGGCTTGCATCACATCACGGCTACGACCAAAATGACAGCAAGTTCCTTTTTGTTGCTAGTGTTATCTTATTTTTATTTTTTTGAATTTCCAATTCATCATCATATAAGCAAAAATCGTCATATCAAAAATCCAACTCTATTTACATTTGTCAACCTCCTCTGATAGCCTTGACACTGCTCACAGTGCAATAATAATCTTACCGTTGCCGTAGGTTACTCTCCTCCTTTATACTTAGAAATAACTCAACTGTGGGGGAGCTGTGTGGGGGATGTCCTGCCATGTACAAAAATAATAACCCAACTCTGTGCATCCCCTTCCGTCCTCCTGCATTTCAACCACTTGAAACACATTCCGTTGGCAAGCACCTAAAACACACCAAGGTCAAGCTTTCAAAAGACTCTTAGTTTGTACATTATCCAAAAAAAACTAGTACACCATGTTACTAAAACATGCCTTCATGCAGTAACCAAACGTAGCCCTCACTGCAGACACACACTGGCACACAGCCACACTCTCAGTCACTGGCAGTCATGCCCATTAAGGGCTGCTGTAGGAGTGTTTTAGGCGACAGGTTTCAACTTACACCTCACACACTTGATAAAGTACCTATCTATCTATCTATCTATCTATCTATCTATCTATCTATCTATCTATCTATCTATCTATCTATCTATCTATCTATCTACAACATGCCCATCAGGGATAGTACTGTACATGCCAATGTGTCTACAATGAACCTCTTTAGTCGTGGTATTAAATCATATGGTCGTCCATAACTGCCTGTCCTCCATTGCAGGTGCAATCTCCTTTTCTATTCAGCTGTAAGCACAGTAGCTAGGAAAAACTCCCTAGAAGGCAGGAACCTAGGAAGAAACCTAGAGAGGAACCAGGCTCTGAGGGATAAATAGTTACTGGGCAATTTGTTGGAGGACACCAATAAACCATGTTGAAACCATCATTCAGAAGGGTTTTACAATGTACACACCAGGTCTGTGTGGTTGATGTTTGAGTGGTTAGGCATAGCTGGTGTTATTTGTAGCTGGGTGGTTAATCGGTGAGTAGTTCAGCTAGCAGGTACAGCACAGAGGTACAGTACAGTGGGCCAGGCTCTGATGCCAGCCAGGTGTAGGAGCTCCAGTGACAGGTGACAGGTAAATTACTTCCGAGCTCTAGGTGCCATAATCAGCCTGTCTGCTCCACTCAACTCCGCTCTGCTCGGCTCCACTCTCACAAGAGTTTTTACTCTACCAAAAGCAGCCCCTCAACTCCTCCACCCGCATAATCTGCTTACAAGGCTTGTTTTCTCTCCCTCCTTCAAAGTCTTTTCTTGAGCGTTTACTTGTCAGCGTTGAGGGAGAGCGAATGGAGGCTGAACGGGGCTGCTGTAGCTCTTTGTATGGAGGTATGTGTCCCTGGCTCTTTGCCTCCGTCTGAGAGGGAACGACGTGGGAGCATGGCTGTCCTAATCATTCTGCTTTAATCACTCTCTCAATCGCTCTCTCCTCCACATTGTCTGACCAACATTGTCTGGAAATGTTCTAGAATGCAATCTTCTTAATGGATTCTTAATTTTTTTTCTTCTGAATTCACAACGCATTTTCATTACAATTGACATTAGTCCAACTGGTACAGTATTCTAAAGGCACTAACACTGAGGACATGGGTGAATCATTGCTGACCTTCGCTCACAGTGCGTAATGGCAAAGGTCTCCTTACACGCGCTTTGATCTCAATGCTATCGAAACTGGTGTTGGGGGAGTGTGCAATGAAAATATAATTTTTCTGAAGTTCAATCTCTTATTAGCAGCTAGAGAGAGAGCCATGTACTTGAAATTACCTGCACAGCTGGATATCCTGTGCACAAGAAAAATGTGTGCAGGTGAACTGAACAGTACCACTGTTTACAGGATAGGGGAGACCAGGGTTGGTTGTCTCACAGTTTGGTTGTCATAGTGTTCATTACTCAAAATCCAAGGAGGGCTGTGTAATAATTTCAAGATAAAAATGTGAGAGGTGAGAGGGATATTATAAATATTAATATGCTTGTTATTTATTTAATAATTAGTTGTATACTGGGAGTATCCATAAACATGATTGAAAATAGCAAAATAGGAAAGGGAGAGCTTTATTTCAATTATATTTGTGAGTTTATATGTCAAGCCATGTGGTAACTAGCATCTTAATTAGCATTTTATGATTTATGCTGTGTACTTTTAAGGGCCAGCCATGCTGTCCTGTTCTGAGCCAACTGCAATTTTAACCACACTACTGAACAGTAGTCCAGGTGCGACAAAACCAGGGCCTGTTGGACCTGCTTTGTTGATAGTGTTGTTAAGAAGGCAGAGCAGCGCTTTATTATGGACAGACTTCTCCTCATCTTAGCTACTGTTGTATCAATATTTTTTGACCATGACAGTTTACAATCCAGGGTTACTCCAAGCAGTATAGTCACCTCAACTTGCTAAATTTCCACATTATTCATTACAAGATGTAGTTGAGGTTTAGGGTTTAGTGAATGATTTGTCCCAAATACAATGCTTTTAGTTTTGGATATATTTAGGACTAACTTCTTCCTTGCTAGCCATTCCGAAACTAACTGTAGTTCTTTGTTAAGTGTTGCAGTCATTTCAGTCGCTGTAGTTGCTGACGTGTATAGTGCTGAGTCATCCGCATACATATACACTCTGACCTTACTCACAGTTACACGTTAGTAAAGATAGAAAAAAGGAAGGGGCCTAAATAGCTGCCCTGGGGAATTCCTGATTCTACCTGGATTATGTTTGAGAGGCTTGCATTAAAGAACACCCTCAGGGCCAGATGTACGTACATTTGCGAACGCAGCGTTAATAGCGCCATGGCCAAGACGCAGAAAGCGCTTGATGTGAAACCACAGTGTGCGTGTTATGTACCAAACCTGCAGTTCATCAGGTAATCAGCGCCTGTCCCCGCCCACTATACCGTAAATTACGCGTATTTAAAAGCGCAATTGAATGGACCTCCTCCTCTCTTTCCATCATGGATCACCAAGTCAGGCAAAACAGCCAAAACAAAAATGAATAATTGTAATGTAGGGAGGAGTTTAACAACTGCTGGAATGGAATGTGAACGCTGAGTCGGAGATTCCATGTCATCTTTGATTTCTTCCAGTAACTGTAATATTGCGTAGCTGCTTAATCTGTAACGCTTAATGATTTCGTTTTCAAAAGTGTGATTGTTGTGGCAAAAATCTTTTCAGCTCGTCTCCTTAGCCTATGTCTTGTCTTGCTCGGATTACTGCTGCCATTTCAGCAGGAGGCATATGCCAGGAAACCCGCTTCCTAAGTTACACCTGCTTTTAAGAGGTGGAGAATTTTCAGCACAAAATAGAGGCGGGCTTTCACCGGCTTTTTCTGTACATAACGCTGAATACATAATTAGGCGCAGTTTACGCTTCCCCTCCCATCTCTTTATGTGACACTCCCACTTTCCCCTTGACCATCCCATGAACGCATATGCATGACACGAAAAGCGCATTTTGCCATTTTCAGTTCCCGCGACAGGCAGTCTGCGCTTTCATCTTGGTGCGTCCCGTTCGTACATACCTCGCCATGGTTTTATGCGCACTTTGCGAAACAAATACGCCTGAAGTGGGCGCAAAAGCGTTAGTACATCTGGCCCAGAGGTGTTCTGTTCGACAGGTAACTCTTTATCCACAATATAGCAGGGGGTGTAAAGCCACAGATAACGTCAAAAGCTGTACTGAAGTCTAACAAGACAGCTCCCACAATCATCTTATCACCAATTTCTCTCAGCCAATCATCATTCATTTGTGTAAGTGTGTAAGTGCTGTGTTTGTTGAGTGTCCTTTCCTATAAGCATTGGGGGGGGGCTGGTTCTAGCCTTTTGGGCCCTTAAATACGTTTTGATTGGGTGCCTCCCCACCTGCCACCGGAAATAATAATAATAATAATAATTGGGTAAGGGTAAAGGTCCCCCGCAGGTCAGGGCGCCAGTAATAAGGCCCTGACTACCACTGGTGTACAGAGTGAGACAGGCAAGTCCAAAGGCTATTTGCATATTGATGGAAAAATCTGATTGCAGTACAGTACCGTTGAATTCATTGTAGTACAGTACAGTAGAGCAAAGTATAGTATAGTACAGTACAGTAAAGTTGAGTTGAATTCAGTAGAATAGAGTACAGTACATTTGCATCATGCAGCATCTCCTTCACATAGAATTGATCTGGCTGTTGATTGTGGCCTATGGAATGTTGTCCCACTCCTCTTGGCTGTGCAAAGTTGCTGGATATTTTGGTGGGAACTGGAAGACGCTGTCGTACACGCCAATCCATAGCATCCCAAACATGCTCAAATCAAATCACATGCGCGAATACAACAGGTGTAGAACTTACAGTGAAGTGCTTACTTACAAGTCCTTAACCATCAATGCTTTAAGAAGTTTTAAGAATAAATAAGTGTTAAGTAAAAAGTGTTAATAAAAGTAACAAATAATTAAACAGCAGCAGTAAAATAACAATAGCGAGGCTTTATATAGGAAGTACCAGTACAGAGTCAATGTGAGGAGGCTATATACAGGAAGTACCGGTACAGAGTCAATGTGAGGAGGCTATATACAGGAAGTACCGGTACAGAGTCAATGTGAGGAGGCTGTATACAGGAAGTACCGGTACAGAGTCAATGTGAGGAGGCTATATACAGGAAGTACCGGTACAGAGTCAATGTGAGGAGGCTATATACAGGAAGTACCAGTACAGAGTCAATGTGAGGAGGCTATATACAGGAAGTACCGGTACAGAGTCAATGTGAGGAGGCTATAAACAGGAAGTACCGGTACAGAGTCAATGTGCGGGGGCACCGGTTAGTCGAGGTAGTTGAGGTAATATATTGGGTAAGGGTAAGGTCCCCCTGCAGGTCAGGGCCCCATGGCACGTGCCCTGCATGCCCGTCAGTAATAAGGCCCTGACTACCACTGGTGTACAGAATGAGACAGGCAAGTCCAAAGGCTATTTGCATATTGATGGAAAAATCTGATTGTCATTGGCGGTAGAAAACCCTGGAGTTTGAAAACCCCTGGAGTAGAGTACGGTATGTTACAGTACAGTGCAGTACAGTACAGTTTAATTCATTGTAGTACAGTACAGTTGAGTTGAATTCAGTAGAATAGAGTACAGTACATAAAAAAAAAAAAAAAAAAATGTAACCTTAATTAGGCAAGTCAGTTAAGAACAAATTCTTATTTACAATGACGGCCTACTCCGGCCAAACTCGGACGACTGTACTGTACTGATTTGGTTCGGTCAAAACTGTGAGTCTTGTGACTCCGACTGAGAGTCAGCAACATTCACACACACACACACACACACACACACACACACACACACACACACACACACACACACACACACACACAGAAACACACACACACACACACAGAAACACACACACACACACACACACACACACACACACACACACACACACACACACACACACACACACACACACACACACACACACACACACACACACACACACATACATTCATAAAGCCTTTATAACAGCTATATAACACATTACAACATCATCCGGGTTAGGGGAGGCCGTCATTGTAAATAAGAATCTGTTCTTAATTGCCTTGCCTAGTTAAATACAATTTTTTTTTGTCATAAGCTGTCAAGAAGTTTTAAATATACTGAACAAAAATATAAATGCAACATGCAATTTCAAAGATTGTACTGAGTTACAGCTCATATACAGAAATCAGTTAATTGAAACAAATTAATTAGGCCCTAATCTATGGATTTCACATGACTAGGAATACAGATATGCATTTGTTCGTCACAGATACTGTGCATAAAAAAAAAAGTTAGGGGTGTGGATCAGAAAGCCAGTCAGTATCTGGTGTGACCAGCATTTGCCTCATGCAGCATGACATCCCCTTCACATAGAATTGATCAGACTGTTGATTGTGGCTTGTGGAATGTTGTCCCACTCCTCTTGGCTGTGAAAAGTTGCTAAAATCAAATCAAATCAAATCACTTGCGCCGAATACAACAGGTCTATAGACAGTGAAATGCTTACTGACAAGTCCTTACCCAACAATGCTTTAAGAAGTTTTAAGAAAAAAGGTAGTTGAGGTAATATGTACATGTAGGTAGAGTTAAAGTGACTATGCATAGATAATAAACAGAGAATAGCAGCAGTGTAAAAGAGGGGTCTGGTGGCCCTTTGATTAGCTGTTCAGGAGTCATGGCTTGGGGGTAGAAGCTGTTAAGAAGCCTTTTGGACCTAGACTTGACGCACCGGTACTGCTTGCCGTGCGGTAGCAGCGAGAACAGTGTATGACTGGGGTGACTGGATTCTTTGACAATTTTTAGGGCCTTCCTCTAACACCGCCTGGTACAGAGGTCCTGGATGGCAGGAAGCTTTTTTTAAGCCAGGCAGTGATGCAACCAGTCAGGATGCTCTCGATGGTGCAGCTGTAGAAACATGCCAAACCCATGCCAAATAGGTGACATGTCTGGTGAGTATGCAGGCCATGGAAGAACTGGGAAATTTTCAGCTTCCAGGAATTGTGTACAGATCCTTGCTGAAACATGAGGTGATAGTGGCGGATGAATTGCACGACAATGGGCCTCAGGACCTCGTCATGGTATCTCTGTGTATTCAAATTGCCATCGATAAAATTCAATTGTGTTCGTTGCTTATGCCTGCCCATACCATAACCCCACCTCCACTATGGGGCACTCTGTTCACAACGTTGACATCAGCAAACCGCTCGCCCACATGACGCCATACATGTGGTCTGTGGTTGTGAGGCTGGTTGGACGTCCTACCAAATTCTCTAAAACAACGTTGGAGGAAGCTTATGGTAGAGAAAGGAACATTAAATTCTCTGGCAACAACTTTGGTGGACATTCCTGCCGTCAGCATGCAAATGTTGCGTTCATATAACTGTTCAGACTGTTGTCATATGTTCTACTCTTAATAACTACTGCTATTACACAGTCTGCATGACAACGTATGTCATATGTACATGCTACATAAGTGTCTACATACCAGATGTTTTAACAGGGCGTTATGTAATTTACCAAACTCTGTGTCACATTATTACATTGAACGAAATGACAGGTAACAATGTCATATGCCGTTATAGTGTGCAAAGACACTTTAAGTAAAGTGACATTAATTTGAGGTGTTATAAAACACAATGAATGTGCTTAATACCACAGAGTTGAGAGTATCATAAAACCATTCAGGATCTCCAAGGCAAATCGCCGCACAGATTGTTTTAAAGTTGTTTTTTTTACAAGACAATAAACTGCTGAGTTGTACAAATTGGACCACACCCAGATATATATATATTTAAATATATAATAACAACAACTTGCCAAAAAGCACTACAATTTTGAAACTAAATGGAAGTATAATATAACAACAAAAAACAGGACTTTTGAAAGCTGTGAAAAATGAATGATGTGCATGCTACAGTAACAATGTTATATGCTATATTATGAAAACAATACTAGTTAGTCAGGTAAATAGCTAGCTAGCTAAGTAGTTGATGTTCTAAATTGCATTTGCAACATTTTGTCAACGGACTGATGGCTAGCTATCTAGCTTCCTAGCAATCTGATAGTGCTAACTAGCTAGCTAGATAGCTAACTTCACTAGTTACAGGTGGAAAAACTTACTCTGTAACACATTGCACATTGCACATTAACA
Organism: Thymallus thymallus; assembly: GCA_023634145.1. Lineage (NCBI taxonomy): Eukaryota > Metazoa > Chordata > Actinopteri > Salmoniformes > Salmonidae > Thymallus > Thymallus thymallus. The sequence continues at coordinate 5,221,586 of CM042406.1, forward strand.
TCATCTTTCACTTTAAACGCAATTGCCTTTTCATCTATTTAACTGTTACTAGCTAAAGTTATTACTCTCCTTATTATTCTCCCGTGTTAGCGATATTAGTCCCACTTTTCTACGTCAAATTTCAGCAATATGATTTTGTCCTGTCGTGACTACCGTTAAAGTGAAGGCTGTTATATTATCAAATCAATTCTCTAGGGATAATTATTACGTGATTAAACTAATCATGTAAACATCAATTAACTAGGAAGTCGGACAGCTTCCACGTTGGTCAGTGTTCTCGTCCTAGACTTGCGCAGAGATGGGCAGTATTTCAATGAAATGTATTTAAAATACGTACTTAATTACTTTTGAGTATTTTGTCATTTGTATTTTGCTGGATGGAAAATAATCTGATGTAATTTGTAACAAAATACTTTGAGGGATTGTATTTTGTTTATTTAAAATACTTAAAATACTTAATCAAATATGTCATTCTATTTTCAAATATGACAAGAACTTTCATCACCAGGCTTAATAGGAATACTAAATCACAGTTTTTGGCTAGATGAAAGTAAATGACGTGACACATCCTGTTGGGTCCAGCGCGCTCGTTGTAAACTGTTCCTTTTCCTCATGACCACTGACCAGTAACCCAAGAAAAGAAGCTGCTTTAGAGCTTGGTGCAAATTGCCTTAAGGTAAAGTATGTTGTAAAATATACTATCAGATATTGCTCACTGAATGTCATTATAGGACAGAAGAGCAGAGCAAGTAGAAAATAGCTGTCTGTGCTATAGAACTTGTAAATGTAAGCAAGCTAACGTCACAGGCATGCTCAGACAGCCTGGGACAGTGGCATCTTGTGGTTAGTAATATGGAAGACTTCCTTAGTGATAAATCAGGCTAGCTACTAGTATTTTATAACAGCTAAATGTCTGCGTTTTTATAGCAGTTAATCTTCATTGTTGTCAGCGAAATAGCTTGCACCATCCTCTTGAGCATAAGGATAATGTTTTCTATGTCTGTGGAGGGTCAGTTTTGTGTGTCTTTTCAAATAAAAAGTTGTCTACTTATGTGAGTTGTGCTTTTTGAATGCTGTGGCTATTACATTGCAACTGGTAAACTAATTAATCATTTTTTTCTTTAGTTTGAAGTCCAAGTCATCTTAAGGGATGAGTGAGGATGACGCATCAGAGCCTTGCCAGGCTGACACATCTACAGAGGAAGCTACACCGGTACTCAAGTGTGCAATGTTGGATGGCATATAAATAGTGACTTAGATTTCTAATGGAAAGATAGAGGCTGAGTGTCAGCTGTGCACAAACAAAAAGGTCATTATATGTGGCTCTTTTGCAGCGACACCAAATTTTAAAACCCACCTGAAACGACGGAACCCTGAAAAACTAAAGGAATTTGATTAAATCAAAAAGGAGTTTTCCAGTGGAGAACGTAAGAAACCCAGGACCTCATACATACAGACTCATCTTTTTGAGCATGTACCAGTGGTAGTGACACAAAATGAAGTTGACACTCTTGTAACATCCTTTGTTACTAAAGGCATGTACCCATTGGCCACTGTTGAACAAAAATGATTCATAGAATTAGTACAGGGCCTTTGCCAGGGTGATAAGTAATGTCAAGGAGAACACTCAGAAGAAGAATTGATGAGGATATTAGTTCTAAAACAACAGACTTAAAGGAGAGACTTAAGAACATACAACATGGATGCACAACTGCTGATATCTGGTCAACAAAAACAACTAGTTACATGGGAGTCACTTTGCATTGGATAAAAACAGACACATTAGAACGTGAATCAGCTGCTCTTGCTTGCAGGCGTTTCCCCAGTCCACATACCTATAATCACATTACAGAACTTCTGGAGGAAATCCATACAGAATATGGACTAACAACTGGCACTATTGTGGCTACTGTAACTGACAATGCATCCAACTTCGCAAAAGCATTCATCAATGGCAAAGTGCTCAGCCCTATGGAATGCTTCTGGCAGACCAAAATCTGCTGAAATATTCTATGAATTGACCGACCAGCAACTCAAGACACCCTGCATTTGTAGGTGGAATTCTCTTTATGACTGTTTGAGTCAGCTGACATTTCTCCAGGAGAAGCTTCATGAGATCATGCCTGCCTTGCAACTCCCACCATTCAAAGAAGTAGAACTTGATTTCATGGAGGAATGCTGCAGAGTCCTCAAGCCCATTGCTATTGATCGCCTTCAAGGTCAGACCTCATGATACTATGGTGACCTCCTACCTACCCTCTTTGCTGTTCAGGCTAAACTACATGACCTGCAAGCCTCAAACCTGCGGTACTGCTCACATATTTTGCAAGCCACCATAGCTGGCTTTGAGAAAAGGTTCAAGAAATTCCCTCCTCAGGGGATCAATAAAGTACCTATCTATCTATCAATAGCTTCTTACAGCTGGAGACTAATGTCAATGAAGCCATCCTGGCTACAGCAACCCACCCATTTTTCAAGATGAGGTGGTTGCCTCCCAAACTAACTACAGAAGTGGATACATCAACTCATCCTGCACTCAGCTGAAGAGCTTGGTCTTCTGTCAGAAAGTGACACTGCTTCATAAAACACCACTGAAGAGAATGACGATGACTTCTTCGTCTTCTCTGACCAGGGTAAGGCTAAATTACTTCCACTTCAGAATGTCTGTAGAGCAAATTGTATTGAATTCCTGTATTGAATGTAAATAGATGACAATGTTGTTTCACTGTCTGCGTCCACTGTCTCCAATCCCAGCAACAGGAAATGACAGCCAGGTGGGTAAAGAGATGTTACCAAGCCACAGCAAAGCACAGTTGGACACCCTTCACTTCCTGGAGGACCACAGGAAGGACCTGTCTTCACTGGATTCATATCCACAAATCAAGCTACTCTTTGTGAGATTCAACACCACTTTACCATCATCTGCACCAGTTGAGAGTCTCTTTTCCTTGCAGGCATGGTTTACTGCCCTCACAGAAGGCGACTAACTGTTGAACTGCTGAAGAAGTTAGTTGTGCTAAAAAACAACTAAACTGTAATGGAAGGATTGTGGTGTAAGGAGGTACATGAAGGAGAATATGTTGTTTTATAAGTTGTTTAAGGAGGGGAAAGCACTTCTCTTTTTCCTATACTAAAAGTTGTATCGTACTCTACTGTAACGGCACTGTTCATTGTCTCTTGCACTTCTTCTAATGATTGCTTGTAAAGTTAGAGATCTAGGAAATTAGCTTACTCTACTGTTGCACCTATTATACATCGCTTCTAAAAAAGGCATCTGCTAAATGCCTAAAATAGTGTTAGAGATAATTTTTTATGTATTTTTGTATTTTCAAATTGTTTTTTAATTAAATACATTTTCTCACACCAGTATTTTGTATTATATTTTATTACATTTGATGAGCAAGTATTTGTAATTTGTAACAAGATACTTTTTTATGTATTTGTGCCCATCTCTGGACTTACGTACGTTTTCAGCTGCAGACTGATAAAGCGACGATATTCTAGGATTTATCACTTCTTCTGTAGTGATTGATAGTTCAGAGTTTATACACTTTCAGCCGTTGTAGCCACGCTCCACGCTGTCTGGTATATAGAGTGGTAACCATTTTGCCATACTCAGCTCACGCTGGTCTTTAGAGAATTACCATTTCAAACGTGTGGAGAAAGTCCTCCCATTCTTTGGTCTTTTGGTAGAGTTAAAAACCATTTTAACGTGGGGTCCAGCGGGGTGGGGGGCTCGAAAACCAAATCTCGCTTAGGGCCCCCAAATAGCTAGGGCCGGCATTGCCTTAAGGAGTAATTGTGTCCATATTGAAGGAAGGGGGGAATTAACTTAAGATGTTTTTTGCAACCCGGGCCCTGGGCCTTTAACTAGTCCTGTATTAGTGAACTAATATTTTGCCATTTGTTCTTTTCTTTTTTTCTGCAGAATGTTTAGATAGAAATGTATTGATCAAATATTACTGTCAGATAAATTTGAATAGTATAGACGATTGTGTTCTCTATTCATTGTATTTCTATATTCAACATCCCCCAAATTGTTACTATCCACAAAGCATAGTTAAAACAATAGTTGTCCCAGGCCTGGCGTGGTGTTCTCTCTTGGTAAGAACATTCCGTCTTCCAGGTATATAGTCTCATTAACAGAGCTGGCACCATGACCTTTGACATGTGATGCAGTGCTGAGTTTACCATGGACCTCTGCCAGTCTGCAGGTTCAACAACTAGACTGTCTGTCCAAAGACCAAACCACTGGACTGCCAGCATTTGACAAAACAGGGGGCAGTTCAGACTGTCAATAGTTGTAAGCCCCGGTTCCATAACCTCAGCATGGAAACGTAAGTGACTCAGTCCATTTTTATATGTTCTGTATGTTAAAGAATATTTTTGTCTTGCCTTCTGATTTAATATTGATTTAATATTCAAACTGTATTATCTATTTTTAAAGATGAATCGCAATAAACAAACATTTCCCTTCATCTTATTGTTGAGTTCCATAGGCTTTGTCTCATATTGAGGTTTGTGATGATGTGAATGTCAAGCGTAGTATGGGCTGTAGTTAAGCGTTATCCCACCCAGGCCTGACTAGGTGGTTTTATATCAAGCTATAAGTATGGAACTGACATGAATAGGAATTGACCCTCAGCAATTTCAGGTGAAAGACTTTGATTGGATGAGTTTCCTGGGCATGTGCTGGAATGGACGTCTTTGCTCTGAATTCATGTGAGTGGGCCTGTTTTGGTGTGTGAATGGAAATGGAAACCTAACCAATGCCTGTCCTCAGCCGTCTGCCTGTGCTGTTGGTAGCTGTGCTGTTGGTAGCTGTGCTGTTGGTAGCTGTGCTATCCACTCTGACACTGATTAACATGCTGATGGCCTGTTTGTCCAAGCCTACAGTGCCTTCAAAAAGTATTCACAAGCATTTACTTTTTCCACATTTTGTTGTGTTACAGCCTGCATTTAAAATCAATTCAATTGAGATTGTTGTTCACTGGCCTACACACAATACCCCATAATGTCAAAGTGGAAGTATGTTTCTAGAAATGTTGACAAATTAATTTAAAATGAAAAGCTGAAATGTCTTGAGTCAATAAAGTATTCAACCCCTTTGTTATGACAAGCCAAAAACATGTTCAGGAGTAAACATTTGCTTAACAAGTCACTTAATAAGTTGCATGGACTCACTCTACCCCATCTCTGCACCCCACACATACAATGATCTGTAAAGTTGAATTTCAAACACAGATTCAACCACAAAGAACAGGAAGGTTTTCCAATGCCTCGCAAAGATTTACCCACTGGTAGATAGGTAAAAAAAATAAAAAATACATTGACTATCCCTTTGAGCATGAAGTTATTAATTACATGGTGTAGCAATACACCCAGACACTGCAAAGACACATGCATCCTTACTTACTCAGTTTCCAGGGAGGAAGGAAACCGCCCAGGGATTTCACCATGAGGACAATGGTGACATTAAAACTGTTACAGAGTTTAACAGTTACAGTGCTAACCTAATTGACAGAGTGAAAAGAAAGAAGCCTGTACAGAATAAAAATATTCCAAAACATGCATCCTGTCTGCAATAAGGCACTAAACTAATACTGCAAAAGAATGTGGCAAAGCAATTAACTTTTTGTCCTGAATACAAAGTGTTATGTTTGGGGCAAATCCAATACAACACATTATTGAGTACCACTCTCCATATTTTCAAGCATAGTGGTGGCTGCATCCTGTTATGGGTATGCTTGTAATCGTTAAGGACTGGAGAGTTTTTCAGGATCTAAACACAGGCAAAATCCTAGAGGAAAACCTGGTTCAATCTGCTTTCTACCAGACACTGGGAGATTAATTCACCTTCCAGCAGGACAATAACCTAAAACACAAGGCCAAATCTACACTGTAGTTGCTTACCAAGAAGACAGAGAATGTTCCTGAGTGGCCGAGTTACATTTTTGACTTAAATCTTTTTTTTATAGTTGTTCTGCAATGATCAACAACCAATTTGACAGAGCTTGAATAATTTTGAAAATTATAATGGATAAATATTGTACAGTCCAGGTGTGTAAATTACATACAGTATTTCTGTATTTTATTTTCAATAAATTTGTAAAAAACATCTAAAAACATGTTTGAATTTTTTCACTATGGGCTATTGTGTGTAGAAAAAAAAATGTTGAATCAATTTTGAATTCAGGCTGTAACACACCAAAATGTAGATTAGGTCAAGGGGTATAAATACTCTCTGAAGGCACTATATGTACAGCCTTACGTAAGGCCTGCACATCCAGTACATACCACATGCTAGATATACAAAACACATCTACTTACACACATAAAATGCACACTTTTCCCAAAGGAGCGGCAACAGTTAAAGTAACTGGTAGTCTAGACAAGGTTTGAGACCAAATTAAATAAATGTATGCGTCTTTCCTGTTGCATCTGTCATTTTACAGGCTCAATGCGAGCAGGATATATCACAACTATTTTTACTACTCAGGGTTCTAACTCTAAACAATGCAAACAATGATTTTCTTCAAATGAACAGCTATGATCATATAGTTTTTGTTGAGTATGTACAGTTAGTCGGAAGTTTACATACACCTTAGCAAAATACATTTAAACTCAGCTTTTCACAATTCCTAACATTTAATCCTAGTAAAAATTGTCTTAGGTCAGTTAGGATCACCACTTTATTTTAAGAATGTGAAATGTCAGAATAATAGTAGAGAGAATTATTTATTCCAGCTCTTATTTCTTTCATCACATTCCCAGTGGGTCAGAAGTTTACATACACTCAATTAGTATTTGGTAGCATTGCCTTTAAATTGTTTAACTTGGGTCAAATGTTTTGGGTAGCCTTCCACAAGCTTCCCACAATAAGTTGGGTGAATTTTGGCCCATTCCTCCTGACAGAACTGGTGTAACTGAGTCAGGTTTGTAGGCCTCCTTGCTCGCACACGCTTTTTCAGATCTGCCCACACATTTTCTATAGGATTGAGGTCAGGGCTTTGTGATGGCCACTCCAATACTTTGACTTTGTTGTCCTTAAGCCATTTTGCCACAACTGTGGAAGCATGCTTGGGGTCATTGTCCATTTGGAAGACCCATTTGCGACCAAGCTTTAACTTCCTGACTGATGTCTTGAGATGTTGCTTCAATATATCCGCATAATCTTCCTTCCTCATGATGCCATCTATTTTGTGAAGTGCACCAGTCCCTCCTGCAGAAAAGCACCCTCACAACATGATGCTGCCACCCCCGTGCTTCACGGTTGGGATGGTGTTCTTCTGCTTGCAAGCCTCCCCCTTTTTCCTCCAAACATAACGATGGTCATTATGGCCCAACAGATCTATTTTTATTTCATCAGACCAGTGGACCAAAAAAACGTAAGATCTTTGTCCCCATGTGCAGTTGCAAACCGTAGTCTGGCTTTTTTATGGCGGTTTTGGAGCAGTGGCTTCTTCCTTGCTGAGTGGCCTTTCAGGTTATGTCAATATAGGACTCGTTTTACTGTGTATATAGATTCTTTTGTACCTATTTCCTCCAACATCTTCCAAAGGTCCTTTGCTGTTGTTCTGGGATTGATTTGCACTTTTCGCACCAAAGTACGTTCATCTCTAGGAGACAGAACGCATCTCCTTCTTGAGCGGTATGACGGCTGCGTGGTCCCATGGTGTTTATACTTGTGTACTATTGTTTGTACAAATGAACGTGGTACCTTCAGGCATTTGGACATTGCTCCCAAGGATAAACTAGACTTGTGGAGGTTTACACATTTTTTCCTAAGGTCTTGGCTGATTTCTTTAGATTTTCCCATGATGTCGAGCAAAGAGGCACTGAGTTTGAAGGTAGGCCTTGAAATACATCCACAGGTACACCCTAAAATTGACTCAAATTATATTAGCCTATCAGAAGATTCTAAAGACATGACATCATTTTCTGGAATTTTCCAAGCTGTTTAAAGGCACAGTCAACTTAGTGTATGTAAACCTCTGACCCACAGGAATTGTGATATAGTGAATTATAAGTGAAATAGATGTCCTAACCGACTTGCCACACTATAGTTTGTTAACATGACATCTGTGGAGTGATTGAAAAATGAGTTTTAATGACTTTAACCTAAGTGTATGTAAACTTCCGACTTTATGAAGAGTGAAGACAACATTATTTTGTTGAGTGACTTTGTGTGCATTTGAGAATATCTATGTGGTATTTGAGTGTGACTCTGCATACACTTTCTCCATCCCTCCCTCCCTCCCTCCCTCCCTCCCTCCCTCCCTCCCTCCCTCCCTCCCTCCATCCATCCTTCCTTCCTTCCTTCCTTCCTTCCTTCCTTCCTTCCTTCCTTCCTTCCTTCCTTCCTTCCTTCCTTCCTTCCTTCCTTCCTTCCTTCCTTCCTTCCTTCCTTCCTTCCTTCCTTCCTTCCTTCCTTCCTTCCTTCCTTCCCTCTATCCCTTCCTCCATCCCTCCATCCTTCCCTCCCTCCATCCCTCCCTCCATCCTTCTCTCCATCCCTCCCTCCCTCCATCCTTCCCTCCATCCATCCATCCATCCATCCATCCATCCATCCATCCATCCATCCATCCATCCATCCATCCATCCATCCCTCCCTCCCTCCCTCCCTCCCTCCCTCCCTCCCTCCATCACTCCCTCCATCCCTCCCTCCATGCTGCAGTAGGACTTCTCACTGACTGGTCCCAGTGAGGGATGCAATAGACAGCAGCAGTCCAACGTCAGCCCAACATTATCCCAACGTCAGGCAACGTTATCCCAACATCAGCCCAACATCAGCCCAACGTCAGCACAACCTTATCCCAACGTCAGCCCAACGTTATCCCCAGCATGGCCTGTTCTCCTGAGAGTGGGACAGACATTTCTTCCATGCTCCAGCTCCAGGATGTGGGCTCCAGCAAGGCCCAAGAGAGGGGGAGCCCCCCGGGACTCCTGCCCGCCCTCTACAGCCCCCCGAGCGGGATGGAGAGTCGCACATTCTGCATCCCTTCTCCCTACACAGACAATAGCCATGATTACAGCCACAGCCACGGACCCATAGCCTTCTACAACCCCTCTATGCTTGGCTACAGTAGACCGCCTATCTCCGACAGCCCCTCTCTATGTCCCCCCCTGAGTCCCTCTCTCTTCTGGCCCCCCCATGGCCACGGCCAGCACAACATGCCCTCGCTGACCCTGCACTGCCCACAGCCCCTGGTGTACAGTGAGCATAACCACCACGGCCCCTGGGTGGAGCCTAAACCCCAAAGCCACAGCCCCAGCAGGTAGCTACAATCCTTCAACATCTGACACACCCTCCGTTTGTATCTTTCAATGTTTACACCTGTCTTATTTGACCTTTTCTTGTCTCCTATAGCATCTCAGATGGGTAAACAACAGGAGACAGTATCTTTGGAGTTTGTTTGTTAACATTGTGATTGACGTTCCTTCTCATTAGCCCCCTCCTCCACCCTACCAAGCTGCTGGGGAAGAGACTGGAGGATGGAGAGAAAGTGAACTCCTCCTCAGCCAGCTGTGTGGTGAAGGCAGACATGCACTTCTGCGCCGTTTGTCATGACTACGCTTCAGGCTACCACTACGGCGTATGGTCTTGTGAGGGCTGCAAGGCCTTCTTCAAGAGGAGCATCCAAGGTAGGACCACTAGGGTAGCTGTGTGGCGTCATTACCATGTCTACCTTAGGGACTGGGGTCATGGTGGCCATCCTCTGTCTTAGTGCCCTGTAGGGTCTGATATGATCACTATGTTCTGTACTAAGACCTCGTCTGCCACTCCAAAAAATGTATTAACATTTTTTTTTTCAGTGTAAACTTAAACGACTCAAACCAGATATAAAGTATGTAGCAAAGATAATGGAACTGCATATTTTTTAAAAATAAGATCATCTTTGAGAACTAACAATCACCCAAATAAAAACTAGACATTCAAAATGTCATGGCATGGGGCCCCCATTGATTTTGTTATAATGTTTAAGCCGTTGTAAAATGTGTAGAATTGCAAGAAACTAGCTTAAAACAGCAATTGGCCTCGTCCATTACCACAACCCCCGCTCACACTAACTTGGCCACCGCTGCTGAATAAGGTTGATTGTAGGTTGATCGGATGTGATGTATAGGACTGACATGTAATATCTCCTACTGTCTCCATCTATCTCATCTAGGCCACAATGATTACATTTGTCCAGCGACTAACCAGTGCACTATCGACAAGAACCGCCGTAAAAGCTGCCAGGCCTGCCGTCTGCGCAAATGTTATGAAGTGGGCATGATGAAGTGTGGTAGGCAGCCATCTTCCTTATCTAGTGGGCATGATGAAGTGTGGTAGGCTAACCTTAGGAAGTCAAGCTTGTAGAGGTACAGTATCTGTAGGATTGAAACCTCTCTGTTACTTATCTGTGTTGTTGTCCAGGTGTGAGGCGAGAGCGCTGCAGTTACCGGGGGGCGAGGCACCGGCGTGTACCTCAGGGGAGGGGGGCGCCAGGCGGGCTGGTGGGGGTAGGGGCCAGGGCCCAGATGCGTCTGGAGTCGGGCTCCCACCCTCAGCTGGAGGTGCACCACTCGTCCCTGACCCCAGAACAGCTGATCTCCTGCATCATGGAGGCGGAGCCCCCAGAGATCTACCTGATGGAGGACCTGAAGAAGCCCTTCACTGAGGCCAGCATGATGATGTCACTCACCAACCTGGCAGACAAGGAGTTGGTCCTCATGATCAGCTGGGCCAAGAAGATCCCTGGTGAGACACCTGGAGGGGGGGTTTCTGTGTCTGTCATTCTGTCTGTGTCTGTGTCTGTGTGCGTGTAGCATATGTTCAAGGCTGGGTTGGTGTCCCAGGTCTATATGTGAGATAGGAGGTATATTTCCAAAGAGAGAAATACTACCTGTCTGGCTGGTAACCCTTCAAACCCTACCCTATTTCTATATTTAACTAACTGTGTTCAGTACAGTAGTAGTTGGCCCTTAGCCTTCTCGTTACACCACATACAGTACTTCAGCCAGGCAAATGGCTGTGTAGTCCTGTTGGACAAGATATCACACAGGCCATGAAGGGGTTACTACTCCTCTCCTCTCTACCCTGCTGGAGAGCATTGTTCCCTCCTCACTCAGGGTTTTAGAGGTGAGCCCAGCAGGTGCCCTCTCAAGGGAGATGGGACTGAGTTCACATACTCTTGTCTGAGATGGGGTTTTGGGGGTTTGTGACAATTAGCTTGTATTGTCTGGTATAAAGAATAACAAAAACTTAACAGACTACATATGCATTGTGAGTTTTTTTTTTATCATTGCAAAGTGCCTCAGTATTTGGCTTTGTTCCAATGTCCATCCTTCAGTACTGGTACCAACTAAGACTCCTGGGAGCTTGGGGTGTCCCTAGTGTCCCTAGTGTCCCTAGTGTCCCTAGGGCTCAACTATTCATTCAATCTGTCCATTATTAGTCCCTCTAAATGTAGGGGTTCATTATTAGTCCCTCTAAATGTAGGGGTTCATTATTAGTCCCTCTAAATGTAGGGGTTCATTATTAGTCCCTCTAAATGTAGGAGTTCATTATTAGTCCCTCTAAATGTAGGGGTTCATTATTAGTCCCTCTAAATGTAGGGGTTCATTATTAGTCCCTCTAAATGTAGGGGTCCATTATTAGTCCCTCTAAATGTAGGGGTTCATTATTAGTCCCTCTAAATGTAGGGGTTCATTATTAGTCCCTCTAAATGTAGGGGTCCATTATTAGTCCCTCTAAATGTAGGGGTCCATTATTAGTCCCTCTAAATGTAGGGGTTCATTATTAGTCCCTCTAAATGTAGGGGTTCATTATTAGTCCCTCTAAATGTAGGGGTCCATTATTAGTCCCTCTAAATGTAGGGGTTCATTATTAGTCCCTCTAAATGTAGGGGTCCATTATTAGTCCCTCTAAATGTAGGGGTCCATTATTAGTCCCTCTAAATGTAGGGGTTCATTATTAGTCCCTCTAAATGTAGGGGTCCATTATTAGTCCCTCTAAATGTAGGGGTTCTTTAGTGTTTTGCATGTTTCTCTGGTTCCTGGACTCAGTCCTAGTAAAGCTATACAATAGCTACAGTGAACAATGAACACTAATTTCCCCCACTTCTTTTCATCTGTGTGTGTGTGTATGTGTGTGTGTGTGTATGTGTGTGTGTGTGTGTGTACAACAGGCTTTATAGAGCTGAGTCTGACGGACCAGGTGCACCTGTTGGAGTGTTGCTGGCTGGAGGTGCTGATGCTTGGTCTGATGTGGAGGTCTGTCGACCACCCTGGGAAACTCATCTTCTCACCAGACCTAAAGCTCAACAGGTACAACTGCTTATGTTTTACTACTAAGCTCCAAAATACAGTATACTGGTATAAGACGAAATATCATCTTCAAGTAAAGAAGTTTGACATGTTGAATTTCCTGTCATGGTTTTCAATAATGTTTGAACAGCCCATAAATGAAAGTATCTTGGTCAGTATTAAGTACATCCTGTTTTATCTCGAAAATACAATGCAAAATAAATATTGTTTTTTTAAACTATTTGTCCAGTTAAAAGCATGTGTTTTAATATGTGGCGTTGTGTTAGAAAGACAGGCCTTGGGGTTGCCTCTCCCTCTTCACTGGTCACTCCCACAGACTCAGGCTCATTAGCTTAACCAATACGCCTGGCAAAGAACGCTCTCACATTCTCAGTACACTCTGGGACCATCATTATTCACTGTGTGTGTGCGTGGGTACTGATAAGAGTTATAGTGTTACAGTTTGTTCTCCCTATAAATTGCAGAGGTTGACCTCCCATAAATCTATGAGCTATCTGAAAATGCAATAATACTGATATCAATGTTTGCTTCAAACATACAGTCGTTGTACGATTGGATAGAATATTTTTAAAATTCTTGACTGATTAGTATTTTGAGGTTCTTAAGTAAAAAAATGTTGTTTTGTTTGACTTTGAACTTAGGCCACAAAGTCTGACTTTGCTGACAAAGCATCTTTTTGAATTATCAGTAACCAAAAGATTAGTGTCTCTAAATCACACGTCCCACTTTGTTTGTCAGAATTATACATGTGTGTTGTAGCCTGGGGTTTGTTAAGCATTGAATGTCTGTTATTTAGCTGTAGTTCTGGTGTTGGGTGAATTTGATCAGTCCGGGTTAGAGGATTTATTGGCCTTGAGGAGAATGATCTCACCCCTGAGACTAAGATACAGTATACTGGATGTGTGAGTTTTTGTACTACTTGTTTGTCTGTGAGTGTGTGTACTACTAACTTGTCTAAGGAAGTGTGTAGGTGTGCACATATTTATTTGCCTATAGGAGTACGTGTCTGAAGCCTTAAGCCAGTACGTTTCTGTGAGTGTGTGTTTTGTTGTGTGAGTGACTGTGGGTTGTTGTAGCTGAATAGTGTTTCACCTTTTCCACCTACCACGGCGGCTATCACTATAGGCTTAGCTAACCTTGGTGTGTTCCCATAACATGGGGCTTATTGTTCACAGTCCTCTGGCCATTGTGTGGCTTTAGCACTGTCTCCCGAGGCTGCCATGAAAACACATCAAGCAGACAAATGGGTCAGTGTTTTGATCTGACTTTAACTTTGCCAACCCCCTCAACAAATCTCTATTCATTTCATTTATTTGTGGCACTCAATGACTGAGATTGTATTTATTACAGTATAAATAATTACAATATGAATAATGTACTGTATGTATATTAAGTATATTTCCCTCTGTGTGTTTGTAGGGAAGAGGGGAACTGTGTGGAGGGAATTATGGAGATATTTGACATGCTGCTGGCAGCTACCTCTAGGTTCCGGGAGCTGAACCTTCAGAGGGAGGAGTACGTCTGTCTGAAAGCCATGATTCTCCTCAACTCCAGTACGTCAAATAATCAGTACTTCTGTACTGTATGAGAGGCTGTGTGAGTGTTGAGTGTGTGTTTGTCAACAGTCAGAGACCTGGAGGTGAAAGCACCTTTAGATATACTTTTGTATTTAGACACGTTTGCTACATTTCCAATGAGGATTTACACCAGTATTTTACCCAAAAGGCTCAGACTTTTCTGTTTCTATCTACGTGGGACGGCACCCGTGTCTCATGGACCTTCCGCATCTTGGAGCCCAGGCAAGGTCCTGGGTACATTTCAGCTTGCATTTACGTACAATGGCTAACTGAATTTTAAGACCTTCTTAAAAAGCAACAGTCTTGAATGATGCAGAGGTCATTGATTCTGCTTGCATTTACGTACAACGGCTAACTGAATTTCAAAACCTTCTTAAAAAGCAACAGTCTTGAATGATGCAGAGGTTATTGATTCTGCTTGCCACAAGCCTTTAGTGTCACACTCCTGATGGAAACACAATAACACTAGAACTGACATTAACATAAAACACTGGTGGCCCACTATCCCTATCTCTGTTCACCCCAGTTTTCAGTGGGGCGACTGTCTGTCCTCACTGGGGTCAGAGCTCTGCCACCGAGCACACTGGCTCCCATCACTGCCAGCCTCGCTGTTGGTTCTCTTCCAAAAAAGCTGGAAAAATACAAATTGTGCAACAGAAATCTAGTTTAGAAACTGTTTTTGTTGGACTATTCTTGTGTAGAATGTCTGATTTATGAAGGAGATGTTTGTAGGCCACCAGTGCTCTCCCCACCAGTGCCATCTAGTGTTTCGAATGCAAATGAATTATATAATATATGTTAAGTGATAGTAGGATTTTGTTATTTTTATGGCATTAAAGTAAGTGAACATGCTCTCTCTGTGATGTGAGTGTGACAGGTTTGCCAGTGATTCTGCTTCATAAATGAATAGTTAAATAGGGTCTATATTGTGTCCACCTGTAGACATCTGCTCTACCTCTCCGGAGAGGGCAGAAGATCTGGAGAGCAGGGGGAAGCTGCTGCGTCTGCTGGACTCAGTGACAGATGCCCTGGTGTGGGCCATCTCCAAACGAGGCCTGTCCTTCCAGCAGCAGTCATCCCGCCTGGCCCACCTCCTCATGCTGCTCTCACACATCCGCCACGTCAGGTAGACTACAGCTACAGAAATGTGTCACTAGCAGCAAGAGTCTACTGTGTCACTGTGGCATAAAAGCACACCTGCAGATCTGTCCATTGTAATTTCAGTCAGCTACACTTTTATGGATCAATGCGGCACGCTCAAATGTTTTTGTTGTTTATCAAAACTACATTCCCATGCTCCTTCTCTTCACGGTCTTCTTAGTAACAAAGGCATGCAGCACCTCTCTAGCATGAAGAAGAAGAATGTCGTGCTGCTCTATGACCTACTCTTGGAAATGCTGGACGCCAACACAACCCACAGCAGCCGTATGTCTGCACCTCATGACCCCTCCTCTAACAACGACCCCACCGAGCCCCCAGCAGCACCAGCCCTTACCCAGGCTCCAGACCCTGCTGTAGACACCCAGCTCCAGCCACAATCCCTACAGCTACCATTCCAAAACCCAGAGGAGAGACAAACACTTGAGAGCAGTGAGTAAGTCAAGGACGTTGGGTTAGCCACTGAAGACGTAGAATGTAAATTTACCAATACTCCATGAATCAAAACCCAATGTGTTCTCCTTCTCCAGGTACATCCAGCCAGGGTGCTGGCCAACCGAGAGAGGGGAGATGTGTACCTCAGTGAGAGGGACAGTGACAGGATACAGCATGGGACAGGGGGACATTGATGGAAACTGCCTGAGACTGTAAAGCACGCTAAAAGGGTGACTGGACTGAAAAAGAGAGGCCAGACTGGCACTATAGGACAAGAGATGGATCTGACCGAAGTCCACTCTCTGGGACAGTGTACACCATTCTCAATAGGCTGACCGAGAGTAAAATCTATTTGGAAAGTCTGCAGAATGTGTCATTGTGAGGTAAATATTACAGTTGTATCCTTTTCGGATGTTTTTGGTCTGTGAAAAAAAATATGATTTGTAACAGTGAATTGACTGTATCTTTGGTGTAATTTCCTTGTAATAATGCAGTTGGGTAATGTAGCTAGTAATGAGTTCATATTTTAACCTCTACCAGTCAAAATGTGTCTCCTTTTGATATATTTCTAAACTTTTTCACCTTTACCAGTGTCTTTGCGAACAATTCATACCATCCTAACTGGCTTACTTGGAAAATGGTGCATGAAGTACATGCTGTGCACATCACTTATCAAACAGGACTATAGCAATGAGATGTACAGTGTATTTGACATTTTTATCAGATTGTGGGTGTTCTTTGCCTCATACCATGCTAGATGTGTGGAGGGGATGTGTTATGATGTAATCATTGTAAAAAACCTACCTTTCAATTTCAATCAGATGCATTTTGTGGCCTTTGATTAAGATGACTGCTAGTCTCCATTCAAGTTTGTGTGAGAGATCAGGAGCCAAACAAAAACCAGCAACTGCTAAAACTCACACACTTGTACTTATGCATCCTGATCATGCCCTGTTCCCCCCTGTAATCATTTGGTGCGTGTGCTGTTTATCTGATGTTCAATGTCAACGTCATGTTTGTATTGATGGAAAACCCACATACAGAGCTTGTCATATCGAGGCATTTTAGCCCCAATGGAATTGCAACCAAACATCTTAAAAGCAGCTGTAAATCGTGAACGTAGTTCTATTGACATAAGCACAGATCATGGCAAACAATTATCAAGTAAAAATGAATTCAAGCTATTCATCATCCATAAATAAGCATTAAAAAAATTTATTCAACTGTACACACCATTGTTTTCTCTATGTTTCATTGTACTACTGAGCAGTACAGAGTGATTTGATTACTTACACTAACAACGGATCTGTGTAAATTAACAGTTTTACACTGTTCTCTGATCAGCTCCAGCTTGACTTTTATTTTTCCACTGTTGATTTTTTAAACATGAGTAAGCCTTTTTTTGTGAAGAAAGCCAGAGCATACGGCCAGGAGACCCTCTAGTCTATACACACTCTTTGATTCTGCAAGTTCACCGTAACTTTCCTCGCTCACTGACTGACTGACTTGCCCAGGTTCATGTCACCTATATATTCAAATACTGTAGTGTGTATATACTGTATTCTACAGCTATGACAGCATCAGATTTTACTCACATTATTCAACAGCGGGAAAGAAAAGTGTAAAAGAGCAGCTTCCAGATGGGTACATCCAAACATTATGTTGATTCTACAGTGCTAAAATCATTTCTAAGCAGCACTCGATATATCCCCCATCAGCCCAGGGTGGCCCATAGACACACAAGGCCTCTGTGGAGATAGGGTTACTCACTCACATATGCACGCACACGCACACATCGTCGATAATTTACCATTGCTTTGTCAGTAGTTTGCCGTTATGTACAAATGCATTCATACACACAAAATCATAGGAACACTAGCGTGAATAAAATATATTTAAAAAAATAACTAATATTATCTAAAGCACTGACTACAGCAAGGCGTTTTTGCAGTTGATTCACTATCATTATTCAGTGAAAATGACATATCACAGTAGACATGATTCTAAATCAAACAGACAAAAACAACATCGCTTTCAGTTGATATGTACAAAAATGTGCTATCCACAATTGGTTGTCCTAAGTATGGTAGAAACAGTACTGATCAATATCCTCAGTAGTCTGATCCTTTGGTGTCGACTGCAGTTTACCATTTTACATGGGCCGTTATTATGAGTATACAGTAAAACAAAGCTATCAAAATAACATTTGAAATGTTTATTTGTATGTGGAAAACATCTTAATGGGGAAAATAATGGACAGATATTCGCTACATATAAAAATGCTTTACTTCAAACCGAACCAATGATATGGCTTATTTTCTTATTTTCAGAGCCGCATACCTTCATCAGCTCTCAACATATATTAAATATAAATATGTATACATAAATACCTAATTAAACTTTACTTTAGACAACTTAAAAAAAAAAAAAAAAAACATTTGGAGTGGAGGACCACAGAAAGCTTGGCTCCAGTCTGTGTTTTTCGGGGCCGTTTCCAGCACTGGTGGATGGGGACAATAAAAGGCGGGGTAGGGGGGTGGGTGTTAGAGGAGTGGGTGTTGCTGCTGTCTCATGTGGGCGGGGGGCCGTTGGTGTAGCGCAGCATGGGGTAGAAGGAGCGGGCAAAGTTGTTGGACAGGGCACAGCTGTAGTCCTCCTCAGACAGAGGCACCAGGCAAGCCAGCACCAGCAGCAGCAGGAAGAGTATGTGGAGAGGGAAGGCAGCACGCAGCACCCTGTAGAAGAAGGGCCGAGCTGAGGAAGAGTCCCCCTTTTCCTCCCTGGAGATGGAGAGAGAGATGGCGAGAGAGATGGAGAGAGAGAAATTAGTAAGGCTACGGACATTAGCGTCACGGACACTGGCATAATCTTTCTCAGTAACATATTTATATCACTATTCAAGCCCAAGCTCTGTTCTTATCACTCAGTTATTTTGTTCCTATATGTTGAAAAAATAGGGTGTAAAAGGTGTGAAAGTTGTGAGAGAGCAGACGTCTAGTTCAACACGTACTTTCTGCAGCCTGCGGCTTGGACTCCTGCAGCTCCCATTCCAGCTTTCTCCTACACACATGCACAACGTACCATGCCGTTAGATTACATTCGAGTCAATGCAGCATAGCATAGCATAGCATTTAAAATAGATTCATAGAAAAACATGCAAAAACATGCTAAATGTATTCTAATCCATGGTTATTACACAATGTTCATTGTAAATGTTTTAGTACAGAATGTTCACTGGAAATAGCGTTGGAGGCTGGATTGAACCCAATAGTGAACAACCCTAGCAGCCAGACACTATTTGCATAGACTCTGCATTATAACACCAGTCTACATGTGTGAATGAAGGTGTACCTTCTGCAGCTGGAGCTGAGAGCTGAGCGATCCTGGAACAACACTGTCTATCTCAGAGCTGGTTGGACAAGATTCCTGTGACACACACAGACAGTACACAAACAGTCACATCTTCAGTCCTGTGTAGCTCAGATGGTAGAGCATTGTGCTTGCAACGCCAGGGCTGTGGGTTCAATTCCCACTGGGGACCAGTATGAACTTGTATGCACTAACTAACTGTAAGTTGCTCTGGATAAGAGTGTCTGATGAATTACTAAAATGTATATATAAATCAGACAGAGAGACAGACACACCAACAATAATAATACAACTGTCAATGATTGTACTACAGCACATCAACCCTATTCACACAACACATGGATGATGGGGCCCATGTTGATGTACCAGCCTGCCTTGCATAGGTAAATAACCCAATGTTGATGTACCAGCCTGCCTTGCATAGGTAAATAACCCAATGTTAATGTACCAGCCTGCCTTGCATAGGTAAATAACCCAATGTTGACATACTAGCCTGCCTTGCATAGGTAAATAACCCAATGTTGACATACCAGCCTGCCTTGCAGGATGTGTAGGTCATTAGCCACCTGGCGCAGCAGGAGTTGAAGCTTGTTGCCGATGACGTGGACCTTCTCCTTTGCCTCAATGCTGTCCTCGGCAGTGGCCTCCAGGAGGAGCTGGGAGGAGATTTCCTGCAGGGAGGAGACCTGCTTCTGGCGCCCACGCAACTCCTCCTCCAGGACCTGCAGCATAGCAGGGAGGCTCAGTAGGACAACTACAGAAACTATTACAACTTATAGGCCAGCTCTTTCTTAGAATCAAGCTTATTCTCTTTCAAATTGCTCTGTACACATAAAAATAAGCCAGCTTGTGATCCTTTCTATTCCATGCTATCAGCTATACTATATTATTGGCATATACTGTCCACTATGCTCTGTTATTTGATGCTAAACGGTTCTATGGAAGCTTGTTATCCCTTCCTCACCATGAGTGTGTCTCTGTGCTCCAGCAGGACAGAGTGCTGGGCAAAGCGGTCATGGATGTTGACGGCGTAGCGTGTGCTCTCAGCCCCGGCCAGCCACATCAACATGGAGTGCAGCGTCTCATGGAACTCCTAAACAGATAGGTCAGAGGTCATTAGGGCAAGGTTAGTCTTATCCATAGTTTTTTTTAGGTGCGTCTTGCATTACATCCTATTCCCCGCATAGTGTGCTCTGTTTGACCAGAGCCATAGGACGTAGTGCCAGGCTCCCAGTGTTCGGACTGGAATGTAAAGTCACAAGCTCTGACTAGCGGTGCCAAAAGCCCTGGTCTGCCCTAAATTACGATCATCAGAATGGCCAAATAAAATGGTTTAGACACCCGTTTTGGGCTCTAAAATGTGTTTATTATGATTAAGTTCGATCCCCACAGTGAATTATTTTAAAGTTTGCTACAAATCGAAATATTTCACTAAATAGTAATCCATTCTGACTGCTACAGTGAGCTCCAACAGTATTGGGACAGTCACAAATGTTTAGTTGTGTTGGCTCTGTACTCCAGCACTACAACTATGAGGTTAAAGTTTAATCCATATCGGGTGAAACGTCTTGAAATTGTTGTACATAGTCATTCCACTTCGCTTGTTATGCCCACTATGCTTAATTTACTCCCACTGTAAACGACAGGTTAGTTACACATATCTTTGATTCAGACCCATTCAGCAATATGGCATGCCTCAAATACATGCAACGTCAGGAGTATTCCATAGGAATGTGTGGACGACGTCAGCTCTATCACTATTTAGTGGTTTTCATTTCAATGCGTAGAGCGCTATGGGGAATAGAGTGTAATTTGAGATTTGAGTGTATTGTCTTACTTGACACTGCATGAGTGCGCTCTGCAGTCGTTCCTCCCAGCTCTCCAGGCCAATGCAGGCCTGCGTCCAGCTGTGATTGGCTGTCCTCAGGCTCTCTTGCAGCTCCTGCAGCTCAGCACTGTCCCCACACTGGAAGTCCTGCCCACTCAGATTGATGGAGATCATCAGAGACTTGTAGCTGTTGAACGTCTTCTGCATCTCCTGGACAGAGAAGTGGAAAACAGTGTTTCTTGTTTGTCCATAAATCAAAGAATGTTTCACAATCATCTCTTTTACTAACAAAATAAAAATCCCTAGTTTTGGTCTGCTGGCGTTACAGGAGTCGTATCATACTTAGCCCCTCACCTTGAGTCTCCTGATGTTGCCCTCCATGTCACGGATGCTGGTGGCCGGCGCCAGCCTCTGGAGCCTCTCTAGCTCTGGCAGCACATGGCCCAGCCAGGATGTGATCTCATTGAGGTCAAAGTTCAGCTTCTGCCACTGCTGCAGGTCCTGTTTGATGCACAGCTCGTCACTGAGGGCCTGGGCCTGCAGCAGCTCCCAGCGCTCGATCACACCTGCACGACAACAGGTTACATCAGGTTATTAACAGGTCACAATGGTTATAAAGGCCTTCGTGGCAGATATATAGCCAAGTCCCAGATCTGTTTGTAGTGTCTTTCCAAACTTTGCATCACAAAACAAACAGATCTGGGACCAGGCTATCAGATACAGATATAGCAGACAGAATATGAATGGCTGTGAATCAGCGTGTGCTATCAATGACACCTACCGGTCTGTTTGTCTGCAGTGGTTAACGTGGTGAGGCCTTGGTCCTCCTGCTCCTCGTCATTTAAGATCAGTTTGACCCTCTTCACACTGTCGATGCTGCCACTGCACTCTGACATGAGCTTGACCTGGCCAACGGACACAGACATTCCAACGTCACTACCTATCATCAACTAACAGTTACGCGTTTATCCAATGATGTTACTGTATATACAGTTTAGATGGTGTCTATGGTTTAATCTGTGTGTTTTGAGAAATAACAGGCAGACAGTATGGCGACTTACATAGCCCTGCTGGTGAAACGGGGTGCTGGTGATGTGGGTGGGAGAGGACCCAAGGCCCAGGATGATGTCCCTGGGAACACGTTTCCTCTCCTGGGGCTCCGGGGAGTGCCAGCTGGGGGGGTCTGTCACTGACTTCACTGGGATGGGGAACAAGAGGAGGAAGCAAGTCAGACTCCAGCAAGATGGTTCTAGGTACACTGAGCAGGCCCTATTGCCACTTTGAAATCCCCTTATGCTGCAAACACAGAAAACATTTGAGACTAAAATGACATGCACACTTGACCAAAGGAGGAAGCCATGACAATGCCATGACAACTGACTACATGCATGCAGAACACTCAGTAAACAAATAGTTAATCTAGAAATACAAATATCATCAATAAAATCCAGTGATGTACAGAGCAATCAGAAAGTATTCAGACCCCTTCCCTTCTTCCACATTTTGTTACGTTACAGCCTTATTCTAAAATTGATTAAATACATTGTTTTCCTCATCAATGCCCCATAATGACAAAGCGATAACAGACATTTACATAAGTATTCAGACCCTTGGCTATTGTAACAGTTTTGCTTCCGTCCCTCTCCTAGCCCCTACCTGGGCTCGAACCAGGGACTCTCTGCACACATCGTCAACAGTCACCCTCGAAGCATCGTTACCCATCGCTCCACAAGGTCTCAGAGCGAGTGACATCACCGGTTGAAACGCTACTAGCGCGCACCGCTAACTAGCTGGCCGTTTCACACCGGTTACACTATGAGAATCGAAGTTGAGCTCAGGTGCATCCTCTTTCCATTGAGTCCACCTGTGGTAAATTCAATTGATTGGACATGATTTGGAAATGCACACACCTATATATATATATATATATATATATATATATACAGTATATATAAGGTTCCACAGTTGACAGTGCATGTCAGAGCAAAAACCAAGCCATGAGGTCATAGGAATTGTCCGTAGAGCTCCGAGAAAGGATTGTGTCAAGGCACAGATCTGGGGAAGGGTACCCCAAAAAGTTAACTCGTTGGCCTGAATGCCAAGCGTCACGTCTGGAGGAAACCTGGCACCCTCCCTACGTTGAAGCATGGTGGTGGCAGCATCATGCTGTGGGGATGTTTTTCAGCGGCAGGGACTGGGAGACTAGTCCATCAAACCTGCTCCAGGGCGCTCCGGACCTCAGTCTGGGGTGAAGGTTCACCTTCCAACATGACAACAACCGTAAGCACACAGTGAAGACAAAGCAGGAGTGGCTTCGGGACATGTCTCTGAATGTCCTTGAGTCCGGACCTGAAACCGATTGAACATCTCTGGAGAGACCTGAAAATTGCTGTGCAGCGACGCTCCCCATCCAACCTAACAGAGTTTGAGAGGATCTGCAGAGAAGAATGGGAGAAACTCCCCAAATACAGGTGTGCCAAGCTTGTAGCGTCATACCCAAGAAGACTCA
The DNA here is from genome assembly GCA_023634145.1 of Thymallus thymallus. Taxonomy (NCBI): domain Eukaryota; kingdom Metazoa; phylum Chordata; class Actinopteri; order Salmoniformes; family Salmonidae; genus Thymallus; species Thymallus thymallus. Next base: position 5,244,774 of record CM042406.1, read on the forward strand.
AGGCTGTAATCGCTTCCAAAGGTGCTTCAACAAAGTAGTGAGTGAAGGGTTTAAATAGTTATGTAAAGACGATATTTCAGGGGTTTTTTTGTTGCAAAAAATGCAATAAACCTGTTTTTGCTTTGTCATTATGTGTATTGTGTGTAGATTGATGTGGGGGAAAAAAACAATTTTAGAATTTGGCTGTAACAAAATGTGGAAAAAGTCAATGATTGTTCTGGATGAGGACTGTGGTGGGACAGTGTTATTAACATGGGTAAAACCAATCTGTAGGCCTGTATGTACAGAGGAAGGGGGATAGCAGAGCTGGGATATTGGGATGGGTTTGCGGATGGGAATCATGCCTGGCCATCATAACCGCACAGCAGTTCAGACACATGCAGGACAGGATAACATAACCACACGGCAGTTCAGACAGGAGGCAGAGTGCCTACCCGAGACCGTTCTCAATGCTTTGGCAGTCGCCTTAACAAAGGACTCTGAGCTCTCAGTGATTTCTACATCTGCAACAAAAGAATGGTGTCAATTGGTATTCTTCTCTCAGACCACTATGGATAGAACGGCCCTCTTCCACACACTCTTCTTCATTAACCTTCATTCACCTGGTAACAAATACTGAGACAGAGCAGTAGACTACAGAAGTATATCAGTGGTCGTTACCTGACATGGCGCTATAGTAGGTAGCATCCTCATCATCCTCATGGGATGAAGATCCCCCCACGTCCACAGTGTGGTCCCACTCCAGGGGGATGGAGTCCACGCTGACCGGCGTCTCCCGCCCCGAACACTCCAGAGGGGGGGCCAAGAGACGGCACACAGCCTGCCGTCCCAATGACTCGCCCATCACTCGGCACTCATCCTCCTCCTTTTCCTCCTCGTCTTCCTCCCCCCAGGAACTTCCAGCCAGCTCTGCTGAGTCCTCCAGGTCTGTTTCGCGGTCAGACAGGTCCCGCTCCTCCTCCAGAACCTGAGGGAGAAAGAGGTAGGGATACCAGACCCACCTTCATTCATACTGTATAGATGCATAGCATTTCCAATTATACTTTCCAAACAATCATCTTGTTTGTAAGTGTAATTGTACAGAAATTAAATGGATTCATATCCCCAGTTTCACAGACTGGAGTTATATGACTATTTCACTGTTAAATGAGACTATCATAGTGTTGCGGTGCGAGGAGATGCAGTCCACTGACCGGGCGTCTGTTGATGAGGCGGTGGTGGAAGCGGGCCACTCTGCCAAACACCTCCTGGCAGTAGGAGTGCAACTCCTCCAGCTCATCCTCTATCAGTACGGCGTCCAGAGGAGCACTCTTCTGGATCAGGTTCTCCCCAAACACGATCAGAGCATCGATCTTATTGGTGTTCAGAGTGATCTCCTGCTGGAAGCCCTGAGGGAGGGGAGACCAGAGAGAGAGATCAGCTATCAACCCGCCGGCCAAACAACAAGACACACATTAAGCATAGACACATCGTATCAATAGTTGGAACAGAGGGAAAGGAAAGGAAGATGGGAGTCAACGTACATTGAGCTGCCTCATCTTGTCCTCGATGTCGCTCTCTGAGAAGTGCTCGACGTTGGTTAGCTGCAGGTCCATCTCAGTGAGCCAGACTAGGATACCCTCCCGTGTGCCTTCAAAGTCTTCCCTCTGAGAGGTAAAGTGCTGCAGGGGACAACCGAATAGAAGATTAGCATTCAGACATTTAGTAGAGATCTAGTGGATCACTTAAGTTGAGAGATTTGTAAAACCAACAGTAGTCAGCATAGTAAATAATAGTGCGTTGTTATTGTTATTGAACTAGAGTGAAAGGAAGTCCATTCAATTTACTCTTGGCAACGGAGAAAGTATATTTATAGCATATACGGAAATCTCCTATAGAGAGAGAACCTAGCTGCTCTGTCTAGGCAGAGGGCGACAGAGGTGAAGGTCAGATTCTTCTTCTTTTTTTTTTAAGTATCCTCCATCTGGCTCCAGCCACATGCCACAATGGAAACAGTTGCTTGGCAACATGGCTGTCCTTGCTTTTTCACCATCAGAGAGGTGACCCAAATACAGCAGGCTTAGTGCTGACGCTGATCTAACGCACCACTCAGATCACTACTCACATCTACACTCCAAAATTATAATAGCCCACTGGTGACCTTACACATCAGCACTATAAGATAGAGAGTGGTGTTACGTGACTCTTCAATGAGTCCAATCTGTTCACATTACAATTCTGATTTGAATTTCAGATGTTGACCTTAGCGTAACTGATTCAGTGAGGCAATACTGATAACTCCTCTGACCCTTAACCCCTAACTCCTGACATCTGACCCTCTCACCTTGAGTCTACGGAGAATGGCGGCCACCCTCTTCTGCAGGCTGTCCCAGCGCTGGTTGCCCTCGTGGACCATGACCTTGAGTTTACTGGAGGCATCGGTGCGGTTCTCTCTGGCCAGACGGCGATACTGTTTGTTTACCAGCTCCAGCTGGGTCAACCTCTCATGGACCTGCCTCTGGAACGCCTGAGGGTGTAATCAGGGGGGATAGGGGAGCAGGGAGGTCTGGGTTAGGACTGACATCAAATATATTTTAAGAGTGACATTCGATTGATGTTGAATGGAGAAACATGTTGTGTTCTAAGAATAGATGAAAAACATGGGAATGCTTCCCAGTGAACTGTCAGGTCCTGACGGTAGGGTTGTCTGGGCATCTCTATGTTTGGGTTTGGTTAACTGTCGGGGACTGACGGTAGGGTTGTCTGGGCAACTCTATGTTTGAGTTTTGTTGGTCCCCAATTAGAGGCAGCTGCCCTACGTTGTCTCTAATTGGGGATCCTATTTAAGTTGGTTAGTTTCCCACCTGCGAGTGGTTCTTTGTTTTTATTTGTAGCATTTCAGTTCATGGTTTCCGCCTCTCCTTGTTTGTTGTTTTTGTTAAAGACAATGCCTGACTACTCGTAAACAGAATGAATACTCTGACCAAAAGCGTTCTCAAAAGTTCAGTGGCATTATGTGTAGAGAATGTTTTGGTGTGAGGGCTCATAGGTCATCAATGGGTGTTTTTTTCTGACCTCAAACTTCTTGAGTTCCTCCTTGGCGCTGGTGTAGAGGACATCCGCCGAGACAGGGTTGGCCGCGGTGCGCTCAGCTGTCCTCAGCCAGTCCTCAAAGCGGGAGTAGTCATCTAGGAACTTACACCACAGCCGCCATGTTTCCTCAATCCTAAGAGGAAGAGGTTGTAGAAAGACTTAAGCTATGGCACAGTCGTTCATCTGTGTCTGTGTGTGTGTGTGTGTGTGTGTGAGTTCATGTCTCACCTCATCCTCCTCTCCATGGACATGGCACAGATGTTCCTCCAGCGACGGTCCAAGCTGCGGGTGGTCTGTTGGATGGAGTCGTTCTCCGTGTCGTTCCCACAGGCGTCCGCATCGTGGAGCAGAACATCACAGAGAGTCAAAACTGACGCTACGCCCTCCGTGTGCTGCTCAATGTCCCGCTGCAGTTCCTGCATACAGATACAGGAAGATATAGTCAACTGTTTAGGTACACCTGAGTAACAGCCATTGCTTTTGAAGTAAGTCCTCAAACTCCACAACACATCTCCTGTCAGAACAATAGACGTTTTCATAAGGTGCGGTTTGTTCTCTGGAATCTGGCGTTGCCCTGACGAAACCTGGAGGCCTGGAGAGCACAGCAATGTAAGTGTAATTTCCAAATGCATCTGAGTGTTCCCTCACTCTCTGTAATGACTAGAATAGCCCTTTCTCAGGAGCCGCAGGACACTGTTTTTCCCTCCCTATGATGCACGGCTCCATTACACTGTTCCCAAAGAACATGTGTAGGAAGCGGGAAGCAGGACTATTAAGGCTAAAGTCCATTTCTACCTGCATTCTGTGCTCTCGGAAACCTACAGTAGCTTTCATTACAGCACATTTTTGCCTTCCCCCCTCTGGTGTGATAGCAGTTTCTGCTCTCTGTAACCAGCTGGGAATCCACTACAGCATACCACATTCAAAAGTGTTAAAAAATATATTTCACTCTACATTCCTCACATTTCTCCCCTCAGCTTTCTGACTATATAAATTAAAGGTATGCAGTTAATGTTAAATAGCCTGTATTGTTTGGTGGTTTGTGGTTAGTGTACGGAGTGTCTGACATCAGGCCCCTGGCCCCCGGTACCCACCTGCTGCTCAGACAGCTTCCTCTGGATCTCATCACTGTGGCAGACGCTGTAGACCACAGGCTTGGCCAGCTCAGCCTCGATCCGTGACAGCCACGTCCGCAGGTTGCTCATGTTCTTATCCAGCTGCTGCACTGTCACCAGGGTCTCCTTCAGCTTCCTCACTCTGGGGAGTCAATCAAATCAGTTAGTCAGTCAATCAATGGATCAGTAAATAAATAAATCGACCAATCAAATCAGTGAAATCAGGAAGTTTCTTCATCCTGTTTGTCACCAGTGGCACAATTCTTCACCTCCCAAGCAATGACATTGAAACCAGATACACTGTAACAGCCTAAATAATGGATATACTTGAGTAAATAATGGATAGAAAGTATATTGAAAGCAGGTGCTTCCACACAGGTGTGATTCCTGAGTTGATTAAGCAATTAGCATCCCATCGTCTTTAGGGTCATGTATAAAAATACTGGGCAGGCCATTATTTTTGCCATTATTTTGGTTAGCATGTCTATGCCCCCATAGGATGACAATGCCCCCATCCGCAGGGCACGAGTGGTCACTGAATGGTTTGATGAGCATGAAAAAAATGTAAACCATATACCATGGCCGTCTCAGTCACCAGATCTCAACCCAATCGATCGCTTATGGCAGATTCTGTTGTGGTGTCTGAGACAGCGTTTTCCACTACCATCAACAAAACACTAAATTATGTTTTTTTTGGTGGAATAATGGTGTCGCATCCCTCCAATAGAGTTGTTACACTTGTAGAATCTTTGCCTACAAAAGGGGGGTCACCAGTTTCCCATCCCTACATTAGAACATGACCTATATTAGTACGGTCCTCTGAATGAATGCACTGCCATTTCATTCCCACTCACTGGTTAATGACCTAAATCAGTGCATTCTTCTGCAGGCAGTGACACAATGCATGAAGAGCATTCCACTGTCATGTGACGCGCCAGCGAGCATTCCACTGGAATCTCCCACAAACAAACCTGTGCATGTCTACTACACAGCTTGACCACTGGCTGGACTCATTATACGGTCCATAGAGATATCCACTTACTTCCTCAGCTATAAGACACCACATTCGTAATGCAATGTGACCTGTGCTTGTAACTTGACTAGCAAACGAGAGATCTGATGCAACACGAGAGAAAAACCAGGCTAGCTCATTACTGATGTCATTCCACCCGCATAGACAAGGTACAGACCCCAGGTCCCATTCTAAACTGATCTGCTGTGATAGAGCAACAAAGAGAGAGAGGAAGAAACACAGACAGTATTGTTGTGTGTCTATTTTTGGCTGAGTAATTGTGTTCATCACGGAGGCATCCAGAGCATACCGCAGCAGGCTGGGGTGGATTAAGGTTCTGTGTACCTGAGCATGGTGCCTGGTAGTGGAGGAGAGACTGAATGAATAACATGCACCATACTGAGACAGACTGGAGCTACGGACAACTCTGTCTGAACATGAATGGCAAATAAACATACACATTTACTGACACCATGCAAAAACCCACAATGAGCCAGGCTTGTGTTAGCCATCACGCTGAGTCTGAATGGCAAAAGCTGCGGCTGTGGCTGCTACTTGCATGCACTGACAAAGCACAGCCCATCCCCCCTCATTCTTGCTCTCCATCTCTCCCTCCCTCTCTCGCTCACACAGACACAACACAACACCCTATTCCTCTCCTCTTTAAACCAGCCACCTATTGAGTCCCATTCTTGCTGTGTGTTGGGGCATGAGGGCTGGGGGATTAGGGAGAGAAAGGTACTTACGGCTGGGCTAGTGAGGAGGCTACTCCACGGCTGTTCACCCGTTAGCAAGTGCTTCCCCCCGCTCTGCCTGCCTCATGCTCTCTACAGTCAGCCTGTCCCCTCCCCCAGCCTCAGCCACGCTGGACCAGACTAGACCAGCACCTCTCCTCAGCAATATGCACGGGCACAGGGAAATACTGTACTTAAATATCACACACACACAGTGGTAAGTGCATTATTCCCTTATAAAAAAATAATCTGTTTATGTAGCATAGACATGGTCCCACTTTATTGGCTCTGTACATGGCTGTAGATGGGAGCTGGTGGGGGTCAGTGTACCTGAGGGACATCCCTGAGTCCTGTTGCTGCCTGGAGATTAGAGCCAGGACCATTAAAGCTCATTCAAGTTAGTCCAGAACTGAGGGGGTTACAGGGCCCAGGCCTGCTACTGCTACTGTTACTGTTACAGCCGCCACACTGACAGGTGGGCACCTTGGGGCCCAGTCGCCCCACTGTCAACAAGGGCAAGGCCAGAGACACAGTGCTGCTTGCCGGGAAACACTGCTTAACTCTCACCTGCAGTATAGCTGTTATTCTGCCAACCATACAAAGAACAGCATAGAGCAATATCCAGCAATTCTGCAATATCTAGTGACACTAATTTACACTAATTTACAAAACTCTGATGTCTCTGTCACGGAGGAATCTTATACACCGTTAAGTCTTACATTCACTTTGTAATGAGATAAGAGACAAATCCCTGTGGCATGTTAAGTATGTTACTGTGTAACTCTGTGTAAATCCCTGTGGCATGTTAAGTATGTTACTGTGTGACTCTGTGTAAATCCCTGTGGCATGTTAAGTATGTTACTGTGTGACTCTGTGTAAATCCCTGTGGCATGTTAAGTATGTTACTGTGTGACTCTGTGTAAATCCCTGTGGCATGTTAAGTATGTTACTGTGTGACTCTGTGTAAATCCCTGTGGCATGTTAAGTATGTTACTGTGTGACTCTGTGTAAATCCCTGTGGCATGTTAAGTATGTTACTGTGTGACTCTGTGTAAATCCCTGTGGCATGTTAAGTATGTTACTGTGTGACTCTGTGTAAATCCCTGTGGCATGTTAAGTATGTTACTGTGTGACTCTGTGTAAATCCCTGTGGCATGTTAAGTATGTTACTGTGTGACTCTGTGTAAATCCCTGTGGCATGTTAAGTATGTTACTGTGTGACTCTGTGTAAATCCCTGTGGCATGTTAAGTATGTTACTGTGTGACTCTGTGTAAATCCCTGTGGCATGTTAAGTATGTTACTGTGTGACTCTGTGTAAATCCCTGTGGCATGTTAAGTATGTTACTGTGTGACTCTGTGTAAATCCCTGTGGCATGTTAAGTATGTTACTGTGTGACTCTGTGTAAATCCCTGTGGCATGTTAAGTATGTTACTGTGTGACTCTGTGTAAATCCCTGTGGCATGTTAAGTATGTTACTGTGTGACTCTGTGTAAATCCCTGTGGCATGTTAAGTATGTTACTGTGTGACTCTGTGTAAATCCCTGTGGCATGTTAAGTATGTTACTGTGTGACTCTGTGTAAATCCCTGTGGCATGTTAAGTATGTTACTGTGTGACTCTGTGTAAATCCCTGTGGCATGTTAAGTATGTTACTGTGTGACTCTGTGTAAATCCCTGTGGCATGTTAAGTATGTTACTGTGTGACTCTGTGTAAATCCCTGTGGCATGTTAAGTATGTTACTGTGTGACTCTGTGTAAATCCCTGTGGCATGTTAAGTATGTTACTGTGTGACTCTGTGTAAATCCCTGTGGCATGTTAAGTATGTTACTGTGTAACTCTGTGTAAATCCCTGTGGCATGTTAAGTATGTTACTGTGTGACTCTGTGTAAATCCCTGTGGCATGTTAAGTATGTTACTGTGTGACTCTGTGTAAATCCCTGTGGCATGTTAAGTATGTTACTGTGTAACTCTGTGTAAATCCCTGTGGCATGTTAAGTATGTTACTGTGTAACTCTGTGTAAATCCCTGTGGCATGTTAAGTATGTTACTGTGTGACTCTGTGTAAATCCCTGTGGCATGTTAAGTATGTTACTGTGTAACTCTGTGTAAATCCCTGTGGCATGTTAAGTATGTTACTGTGTGACTCTGTGTAAATCCCTGTGGCATGTTAAGTATGTTACTGTGTGACTATGTCTCCCACAAAAGTCTTGAAAAAGTTAACTTCAGTTACCCACTGTCTGAGCATGTTGCATGCTGTCACCTTTATGACAGCTTAAGAGTCTGTTATGCTAAGAAACTTGCTATGGTTCAATACAATGTGAGTGCTGAACAATAATCCAATCTAGGACTCAATACCCATTAGCATCACCAGACTACCCCCTTCTCCACACACACGCACGTACACACACACACACACACACAAACACACACACGCAGGCGCACATACACAAAGACACAATCCCAACCCCCGACACACACCCTCTCAGACAGACAACTCTATTTCGCACCCCCTTGTCTGAACTCAACCAATCACCATGGCAACTGAGCTGGCAATCTGATGCCGCAGTTCTTTGAGAAATATTGCATCGCCGTGGCTACAGGAACTCCAACCATAAAGGGGACAGGACTGGCCAAAGAAGTGCTCTTTTAACAGCCGTACTCATACATTGAATAAAACATTGCTGAATCATGTACTTAAAGCAAAGAAAAACAGGGGTTGTAAATAAAATTCTTGTCTCTTCAGACTTGGTAAACAAAGGAAGTCGATTTGTGAGCACTGAGCTGACTCCTGGCGTAGAGGGGGTTGCTTTAACAAAACATCTGCCTCACACGCCCCTCGCTCGGACAATGGTGAGGAGTGCGGGGGCCTTGTGGGCCTTGGGTACGGGAAGCCGGAGCTATGGGACCTACGGATGACACAATGCCTCATGTCAGCAGACGGCAGCTGCTGGACAGGGTGACGAAGCACCCAGTTTGTTTTGGGGGACAAAGGCGACTGGCCAGCCTGAGCCAGTGTCAGCGCATCTAATCCTCACCAAGTCAACTTTCACTAATCTTCCATATCACACTGCACTGGGTCGGCCCGGCCCAGACACTGGCACGGGCTGAGGCATGGTCCTCATTCATTACCACTCTGAATCGTCCCCTGTCAGTAATCAGCACTCATACAAATAGGTGACACATAACTTCAGGACCCTATGATAGGCCAACATGAACTGTCAACCTCCAAATCAGCTCAGTTACAACACTTCCTGTTCTAGGTAGATGAGCAACCAATCGCAGTGTTAAGACCACTCATTACTTAATAATGCAGTGGATCTACAGTGTAGGCATCATTGAAGACTTTAGGATTAGACTTTGACTGAAATTGTTAAATGCTATACACATGTATGCTATTGCAATGATGGCATGCTCTGGTCTTTGGGAGGGAAGGTTGTGTACCTCCTGTACACAGGATTATAGTGCATCATGGGATGACCGGAGATGATGAGAAGTGGAGTTGACAGGACGTCCTGGCTGATTGAGGGCCCGGGGCTATCCCTTCATCTCTCTCTCTCTCGTCTCTCTCTCTCTTCTCTCTCTCTCTCTCTCTCTCTTCTCTCTCTCCTCTCTCTCTCTCTCTCTCTCTCTCTCTCTCTCTCTCTCTCTCTCTCTCTCTCTCTCTCTCTCTCTCTCTCTCTCTCTCTCTCTCTCTCTCTCTCTCTCTCTCTCTCTCTCTCTCTCTCTCTCTCTCTCTCTCTCTCTCTCTCTCTCTGTCTCTCTCTGTCTCTCTCTCTCTCTCTCTCAAGCCAATTTTAGCCCTCTAACTTTTACCCCCAACACACAAAGCCAATTGTAGTATGGGCAAACCCCTTTGATAAAAACTAGAAGGTAATTGAGCATGTTTGTACCAGAAATGAAGAGTTTATGCTCACAGAATAAATGTGATATGTTTCTCTTGAACCTACTCTAAGCAGAGTGAGCGAAGCACTCATAAGAAGATATAATTGACTGCCATGCACACTGTTATGTAAATGTCGTGAGAGAGAACTCAGGGCAGAGACATCGCAACAGGTTAAATGGTTTCCACATCGCGTTAAGAAGCTTGTTCAAGTACAACAGCAGACATTTCTCACGTTTATCTGCTTACAGGGGGTTACAGTTCTCCTCGACACTTCACAACAAAACAACCATGTAGACTGAGGCCCAAATCCTGTCCTTGTGCGATCTAAGACGGAATAATTTCATCCCAACTTTTACACCATGTCTCTGGAATAGTGGCAGAATATGTAGGCTAAACTAGGCGTCCACACATTCCTTTGCATAGCGCCATATATACCAGTACTAAGTGACAGAATGGACTAGTGTTAGTGGGCTGGGCTCTAAATACCTCAAACTTTAGGCTCCATGTAATTCATAGAGAGAACCCTCACCCTGTCCCTTGGTCCACATGGCCATAGACAGTCAAGACTATCACTCAAATAGAAACCCCTCCCTCTGCCTGTTGTTGCTATGCAGGCAGACTCCTGTTAGTGAGAGAGAGACAAGGCAGCTGGACACCATGTTAGAGAGAGCCAAGAACAGTCACCATATGGCCCAGCTAAATCCCTCATTCTCATGGAGGATAAGTCATCCCCCTCCCTCCCCTTCGCAGTGACTAAAAACATTCCACTGGAGAGCAGGTTAGCTGGCTCTCTCTGACAAGTGGGGCACATCCAGGCTGTATCACAACGGGCAGTGTTTGGGAGTCCCATAAGGCTGCGCACAATTGGCCTAGCGTCGTCCGAGTTTGTCCGGTGTAGGCAGTCATTGTAAATAAGATTTTTTTCTTAACTGACTTGCCTAGTTAAATAAAAGTGAATAAAAAAAATATATTAATAAAATTGGGGCCTCTGAGTTTCCAGAGGCCCCAATTTTTATGAGACTCAAAAGTCTCATAAAAATATTCTAGCAGAGGCTTGTAAACTGACTTGCCTAGTTAAATAAAGGTACATAAATAAACAGGCTGCAGCAGAGAAGACTGCAGACATCATTGTACCCATGATGCCTGGAGAAAACAAGACCGCATCAGTTCGAAACACTTCACCTAACCTCCATCTCAGAAATAAATCTTGTTAGTGGCAAAAGAAAATACATTAAGGAGGACACCGTTTTAACCCCATTCACACACCGGACAACACACCGGACAACACACCAACACACCGGACAACACACCGGACAACACAAGATGAGACTAGTGTTGATTATCAGACGCAAGGTTCGTTACAAAAAGACTACACGTGTAATAGTCTCATAGTCTCATAATAAACTAGTCCTCTCTGATACATTAGATTAAAACATATTGTTTTCATCTCATTAGTCCTATGGTATTCTATATATATGGCTTGATATTCCTCTAAATGGATCATGTGTTTACTGCTCTCTGAGGCACGCATGTCCCATCAATAATTGCATCATACTGTATGATGACACATAAGAGGTAAGCCTGTGTAAAGGTATTTCAGCAGTTCTCTTCATTCCGCTCTGTATTGGATTGGGATTAATGTTTCTGGATTAATAACTATATCCCTGTGATGGCTCTCTGAAGCTTTCCCTGTCATAATCTCAAAGCTTAGAACATTGCAGCAGCAGCTGTTCTGTCCTGTCCTGTCTTCACCTAACCCTAGCGGTAGAACCAGTTCTGACAGTGGTCGGACCATGGCTTTACAGTGATGCATTGTTGTAATACATCCTCTGTCTTGTTTTGAATAACAGAGAGAAATCAATCCTTTTGCATGACTGATAAACTATGAACTCGGTGTATGATCTAATCAAGTTAATATTGTGGTCAGAGAGTTGTAATGGTCCAACTGTGGTCTTACCTGGCCTCTATGTGATCAAACAGGTGCTTCCAGCGGTCGTTGATGTCCTTCAGCTTGTCGTTGACCTCAGTCTCCTTGGTCTTGTTGCTAGCGGTGATGAGCTGCTCTCCAAGCTGCTTCAGGTGGGTTTTATTCTCACTGAAGAGGTTGATCTCCTCCATACAGTCCTGGGAGTAACACAGAATGGGAATGAATATCTGAATGAGTGAGTATGTGTTGTGTCAAATTAATGTTTGTATGAGAGAGAGGGTGTGTGAGTGTGGGTAGAAAGGTTTTGTGAATGACGGTATTCAATATGAAGACATTCCCCCTGATAGCATGTATTATGGTATCAATGTTTAAAAAAGTTCAATATTGTCCAGTCAACAAAGTGTGACATCACCTCCCCCCACACACACACACCCCCCGACACACAAACACACCATAACAAACAAAGGGGCCACGCGGCCCTGCTGCTGAGATTAAAACAGCTGTCGTTCCATTCACTGGCAGGGTATTCACAGCACATTGAAAACTCTTGATCCCTCCCTCTTTCTATCTGTCACCTCCTTCAGAACACAGAACATTACCCAACACTCTCTATTCTGTCTGCTAGCATTGGCTACTTGTAGAAAGTTCATTTCTCTGTTTACTTCCCTACTTTCATACAGTGGACTTTGATCAGTTGTTGATGGGGAGCCAATCAGTGGAGTGATAGAAACCACTCTGGATATCGTTTAAAAGTCTAACCGATGAACTCTGGCTGTTGGTTTAATCTAATCTACAAAACAATAGATCAATGAATCCATGTTTGTTCTAATAATCCAATTAAATTTTAAACTTTTCATAATTCTGACCTAAACTTGATTTAGATAACTCTGACCAAGCTATACACCAAAGGGAGTGAAACTGTTCAAACGGTTTTGATTATATTTGAATCACCGAGATTCAGGACCGCCCTCGTGGTCCATGCAGCATGGTAGAGCCTCCCTACCTTCTTCAGCTTCTCCACCATCTCCTCGATGCTGATGTCGGCATTGTGTGACACTTTGTTTTCCATCTGCGTCAGCCATTCACAAAGCTCCTTGTTTTTCTCATTAAAGATGATCCAGGCATTGAGACGGTCTGCTATCTCCTGTTTGCGTAGGGAGACCTTAAAGGAAACACAGAATATGGACAATATATGCTTAATGGACAATAATAGATGGACAATATACTGTTTACAACTGTCAGCATATCTACTATATGGCTAAAGAGTGAGTTAGGTGGGCATGGATTCTGCAAGGGTTTCTCCAGACTAAATAACAGTGACAGTAAGATTGCTAAGGCAATGTCAGGGAAACCAGTTAAATTGCTTCACCAAAGTTTCCTTCAGGTTAGTAATGATGTAATGACAAATAATGATGACACAAAGATCGGGAGCATTCACAGAGACAGGTATGATTTCTCTTCAACCAGGACTTGAGTAGAACTGTACTTCATTGCACGGCTAAATTAAGTCTGATCGTACTACTCTGTGTGTCACGAGTGAGAAGGATTTGTTGCGGCGCGTGAGAAACAGGTTCAACTATTAATGGCTGCCGTGATTATGAGTACTTCACGACGATGCCACCTCACTTCACCACCCAAATAACAGGCAGGTGTAGTCTTATCCTCACAGATAAAATAAACCAATATCATCTACACTACATGACCAAAAGTATGTGGACACCTGCTCGTCGAACATCTCGTTTTTACACGCTACGCACTTTGCACTCAGAATTCCCATTCTTTGAATGGCCTACCACTTTGCAGCTGAGCCGTTGTTGCTCCTGGACGTTTCCACTTCACAATAACAGCACTTACAGTTTACAGTTGACCGGGGCAGCATACATTCAACGAACTGACTTGTTGGAAAGGTGGCATCCTATGATGGTGCCACGTTGAAAGTCACTGAGATCTTCAGTAAGGCCATTCTACTGCCTATGTTTGTCTATGGACATTGAATGGCTGTGTGTTCGATTTTATATATCTGTCGGCAACGGGTGTGGCTGAAATAGCTGAATCCACTAATTTGAAGGGATGTCCACATACTTTTGTATATGCAGTGTATCTTGTACTAGGCAGAGTTGCAACAGCAGTACAGAAAGAGTTAACCCAAAGTTAGGACAAGAAAGTTAAAAGTAATATGGATTCCATCTGCTATGTGCTTATTCACCATTCATCAAAAACAAACGCAAAATAAATCAGTCTTCTCTTGATCTACATTCACTTCCACTAATAAAAACACCTTCCCAAAGACTTCATGTTAATCTAACAGAGCCAGTCCGATGGGTACACAGCTCTGAGAGAGAGACATGGTATATGGTGTGGAAGAACATTAGGAGAGGTGTAAGCAACACCCTTCAGCTGAATGCTGAATCGTGTTCCTATTTTGGAATGAGCACCAGGCACCAACACTCTCCTTCAAATAAATTCCTAAATTCCATCAGTAAAGTTGTCGAAACTGTACTAATTTTGTCATTTAAACCTGAAAACATTTAAAAAAAAAAAAATCTCCACTCACCCGGTCGAATTGAAAGCCTTATAATAGCCATAGCAACAGCCCTAGCCTGACGACAGGCTGATTTCCAATACAAAGGGCCTGCTTCCTGAAGCCTAAACTAATTTCTCCATCACCATCTGGCCCCCCATTCCCACAATGTCATCTCCCCCAAACCCTCAGACATGTTGGTCTATATCCCAGAAACTAACCCCAAACCTCAGGCTCCAGTACAGATCCACCAAACTTGGTTTTCATTCTATGGTTGACCATACCATGAACAAAAAAGTATACAATAATATTTCAGAACATTTTACATTTTTAAAACTCTTGAAGTGTACCACTACCAACTGGGTTATATTTATATAAATCTAATCAAAAGAGTCATCAAATCAGAGTCAGATGACAGCATGTTGCCCTTTCAAAACTACTGATTGGATTAGTCCTCTAGACATGAAATTCATGCCAACCAACTTTTTCTATATGTGTCACTGCAGCAGCTTCTGTCCCAAAACAAACATACACACACAGGGACTGTTTGGCTACTGCCTTCACACTAAACACACTCAGCCTAGTAAGCCTTGAGCCTGCAGGCTGTCCAGCTCAGAGCCTAGCCGTCTTCCCAGCCCCAGCCAGACATGTCCCCTACCTTGAGGCAGAGTTCCTCCCATTGACAGTGGAGGTGCTCCACCTGCTCTTGGAGTAGCAGCACGTCGTCAGCGATGATGTACTGGGACAGGTCCGTCTTCATAGTGGACAGCTCAGTCAGGCTCTCAGCCCAGTCATCTAGTGAGTTCTCAGCCTCCTGCATACCATAACACAGCACCAACAAACTGTCCCGTCAGGCCCCCTCCACTCCAATCCACTCGCCCTCTCTCTCTCTCTCTCTCTCTCTCTTTCTCTCTCTCTGTCCTGCCCCTTCTCTATTCTCTGCCTCTCTTTCTCTCTCTCTTTTTCTCTCCGCCCCAAGAGAGGATTAAGGGCCGCAGCAGACCAGGACATAGGGAGGGAGGGAGGGAGGGAGGGAGGGAGGGAGGGAGGGAGGGAGGGAGGGAGGGAGGGGGGATAAACCGATGACATGTTACTAACTTGGCTCTGCACTTGTTTTCTGACAGATACTTGATCTGTTGTAGATGTGCTTTAGTGGGCTAACTAATGACTTCCCAGTCTAAGGACTGAAGTCTCATCTACTGCACACAATAAACTTTGATAAAACAAAACAAATGACCACATGAACACCGTCGTGAACCATGCTATTCAATGGGAAAGGACTCTTTTGTTCCTAACTATCGATTCTGCCCTATATATTCACACACTGGGTGAAAGGGTAGAGACGTTGGGGAACAACTGTGTTGGCCACTTACCTTAGTGAGTTTCTCTGTAACTTGGAGCTCATCGTCATGTTCTGGGATCGACTGCTTCAGTCCGGTCTGCATGGTGTCCAGCTGCTGCATGCTATCGAATAGTCTGGCCTCGCAGCGCTGCCAGTTCTGAAAGTAGAAAGGTAAATAGATGTAGATATACTCTAGTTGAAGAAGTAGTTGAGAAGGTTAGTAGAAGTTTAGAGGAGCATTTCTGTTTTTAGCATTGAAAAGGATTCTTAGTGCCTCCATTGTCAGGGTGGAGGCACTAATCTATTTATGTCAGTACAATCACCCCTTTTGTCTTTTACTTCCCTCATTATTTATTATCCCTCATTGGATTAACATATTCTGTCTTTGGATTTTATCAAAGCAAATAAAGACTTGGCCAAACAGAAGACAAAAGAGGAGAGAGGGTTAAGAACAGAACAGACACCTGAGACCTCCCACAGAAGAAGAAGAAGAAGAAGAAGAAGAAGAAGAAGAAGAAGAAGAAGAAGAAGAAGAAGAACAGACACCTGAGACCTCCCACAGAAGGAGAAGAACAGACACCTGAGACCTCCCAGAGAAGAAGAAGAACAGACACCTGAGACCTCCCAGAGAAGAAGAAGAACAGACACCTGAGACCTCCCACAGAAGGAGAAGAACAGACACCTGAGACCTCCCAGAGAAGAAGAAGAACAGACACCTGAGACCTCCCACAGAAGGAGAAGAACAGACACCTGAGACCTCCCAGAGAAGAAGAAGAACAGACACCTGAGACCTCCCACAGAAGGAGAAGAACAGACACCTGAGACCTCCCAGAGAAGGAGAAGAACAGACACCTGAGACCTCCCAGAGAAGGAGAAGAACAGACACCTGAGACCTCCCACAGAAGGAGAAGAACAGACACCTGAGACCTCCCACAGAAGGAGAAGAACAGACACCTGAGACCTCCCACAGAAGAAGAGGCCAAGTGTCAATTCAGGTCAGTAAAACATCAACATATCTCATGCCTCAGCCCTTTGTAGAGTATCTCTAGGTAATACCAGAGGAACAGCAGGGCCGAAATAAGCAGGTTTACCCAGTTGGAGAGAAGAGGCTCTGGTCTCCATGTCCACCTTAGTGCTCCTGACAGCTCAGGGACTGCAGGGGTTCAAGTGCTCTAATACCCAGACAGGCTTACACTAAGCTGCCTGCATGTTTGCCTCCTCCCGGTCTGCCTGCCTTGTCCCTGCTTGCCTCCTCCCTCCCTCCCTGCCTGCCTGCCTGCCTGCCTGCCTGCCTGCCTGCCTGCCTGCCTGCCTGCCTGCCTGCCTGCCTGCCTGCCTGCCTGCTGCCTGCCTGCCTGCCTGCCTGCCTGCCTGTCTGCCTGTCTGCCTCCTGCCTGCCTGCCTGCCTGCCTGCCTGTCTCCTGTCTGTCTGCCTCCTGTCTGTCTGTCACAGTAGACAAAGAGACTCTACCAACAGATACTCCAACCTTCAACTATTGGAGAAAAGTATCACAGTAGACAAAGTTTACGTTTTTTTAGAGTTAATTACCGTTGTAAACCTTTGATCACATTATGGCCTGGCATGGCATTTGCTATGCTGACATACAGAGTCTCACACAACTGGACCAGTGTAGTTCATGCCAATCTATTAGATAATGGGTCAACAGTGGCTGCAGAAGCGTTGGGCACAAGATGATTTCAGCAGCATTCCTGCACAAGCGGGTATTAGACGCACAAACCCAAATCGGCTGACTGCTTCTGAATCACCTCCTCATATATGGGGATCTGTGTCTATGGTCACTCAATCTCATAAGGGACAAAGCACATTTACAGGCAAAATATTTCCTGCATGAACCACAAGCTATCATTAAAGAGCCTTAAAACTACTGAGTGCTGTGGGTCAAAGAGCGTTCTCATGATTCAATGATTCATCAAGTCTGAAAGCAGAGGCACTCCCTCTGACAAAACGTTTACCAGTAATCAACTCAGTCAATGGGTCAGTAAAGTACCCCACACCGCCAGAAACCCAGATCAGTGCTAGATTAAGCCAGTCTACTAGATGAGTGGATAGTGAGTGGATAGATGGTTGTTATTGTGAAGATCAAGGAATGTACTGTAGGTCAGTGGGCTGATCTGTGTGTTTCAGGCCCAACACTGCTACATTTCACTTTGCTTGGAGCTTGGAGCTCAATAAGGGTGGAAATGGACTGCAGGACTGCCTGTAACAGCAGGGGCAGAATGGGCATTTAAAGGTCAAATGTAACCACAGTAGAGGGGTAGGGGGTCAAATATAATAAGGCATTTCAAAAGGTTTAAAATGTTTCAGTAGAAGTACTATGGCTCAAAGTAGACCTCTGACTGTAGAGAATGCCAGTTTCACATCAGACATTTCAAGGCTAAGCTAAGATCTCTCATTCTATTGTAAACCTGTGCCTCTGACAGAACATGTTGCTCCATTCGATTGATTCAAAGAGATCCTCTTAACTCTAACCTATCATTTGAATCAATGATTTTACAATCAAATAAACTCAAACACTGTAATTCCACTAAACTGTGATCCACAGATAATGATCTTCCTATAGGTCAGCTGATTGAGTAGTCTCTTCCTCCAGCTGCTGTCTCCCACTGATTGAGGGGCAAGAGTAGCACCTGAATGATAGCGTTTGTTATGTCCTTTCTCTTTTCCAGCAGTCCTTGCAGGTTCTCCCAGTCCTCCTGCAGGGTAGCCAGCTCAGTCTGCAGCTCGGTCTGAGTCTGTTCATCCCCAATGGAGAAGAGCTGCCGGCCCAGCTCCAGAGTGTGGATGTAGCTACACTGGTACCTCTGGAACAGCAGCTCCGTGTGCTACAGTAGAGACAGAAGGGATGCACTGTCATTTATGAACCCTTCCCCTCTCCCCTTGACCGTATCGGTCTCTAAACTCTTACCTTCATGTCGTAGAGGGAGCTTCGGAGCTGCTGCAGGCCGCAGTGGGCTGGCCCTGTGGGGGGCAGGAGGGCCTGGGCATCTGCTACAAACCTCTGGAGCTTCCTGAGGCTGCGGCTGTAGAGGTGCCAGTGTTTGACTAGCCCCTCAACCAGAGAGCGCCTCTGAGTTGCCTTCTGAACAGCCCCCTGCCAGTGCTCCCTCAGCTGGGCCAGCTTCAGGATGAAGTCACTCCTGGGGGACAGAGAAGGGTAACAGCATATAAATGAATACAATTATAAGAGTAACTTAGAAAGCTAAAATCAATGATGATGATTGATAATGATCAAAAGGTGTAACTAATCACCAACTGATGATTAAAAGACGACCAGGACGCCTGTTAATAAGGTGGATAAACATCAATGGTGCAATAGTTTAAAAAACATACTCTGACATTGTCCTCACCTGTCATCCACGTCTCCCCTCTGCAGCAGACATAGAGCATCGTTGATGACAGAGTGCAGGATCTGATGACCGATAGACATCTCTAACTGGAACCTCTGAGACACCAGAATCGCAATATTACTGTCATATTACTTGTCCTAGTTAGTGTTACTGAATAGATACAGATGTGTGTGTGTGTGTGTGTGTGTGTGTGTGTGTGTGTGTGTGTGTGTGTGTGTGTGTGTGTGTGTGTGTGTGTGTGTGTGTGTGTGTGTGTGTGCGTGCGTGTGCATGCGTATGTGTGTGAAGATTGTGTGCGAGCGTATGTGTGTTTGTCACCTGGTGTGTGCGTAGCTGCTCTCTCAGGCCGGTGTAGGTACTGGCCAGGTCTACTGCTAGGCTGTCCTCCATCGTCTGTAGGAAGTCCATCCAGTTCTCACACTTCTCCTGAAAACTCTGCTGCCTCAGCGCCTCTGTCTGCAACTCACTGACACACACACAAGACACTTTGAACCTGCCGTACTGTTTGTTAGTGTAATAGTAGGGCTTAGCCAGGGTTCTTTTTTTTTGTGGTAGTGTGGAGGTCTGCCTAAACTCTGTCTGTTAGTGTCTCTCACTTTACTCACTTTAACACGCTGACAGTAAAAGCCCACCGGACTATCATCACTACTCTCGACGGATCCGAATTAGAATACGTGGACACCTACAAATACCTAGGCATCTGGTTAGACTATAAACTCAACTTCCAGACTCACATCAACCATCTCCAATCCAAAATTAAATCCAGAATTGGCTTCCTATTTCGCAACAAAGCCTCCTTCACTCATGCTGCCAAACATGCCCTTGTAAAACTGACTATCCTACCGATCCTTGATTTCGGCGATGTCATTTACAAACTAGCCTCCAATACTCTACTTAGCAAATTGGATGTAGTCTATCACAGTGCCATCCGTTTTGTCACCAAAGCCCCATACACTACCCACCACTGCGACCTGTATGCTCTCGTTGGCTGGCCTTCATTATATATTCGCCGCCAAACCCACTGGCTCCAGGTCATCTATAAGTCTTTATTAGGTAAATCCCCGCCCTATCTCAGCTCACTGGTCACTATAGCAACACCCACCCGTAGCATGCGCTCCAGCAGGTATATCTCACTGGTCACCCCCAAAGCCAACACCTCCTTTGGCCGCCATTCCTTCCAGTTCTCTGCTGCCAATGACTGGAACGAATTGCAAAAATCATTGAAGCTAGAGGTTCCTATCTCCCTCAATAACTTTAAGCATCAGCTGTCAAAGCTGCTTATCGATCACTGCACCTGTATATAGCCCTTCTGTAAATAGCCCACACTACTACCTCATCCCCATATTTATTTTTTTGTTTATTTTCACTAATCTTGCACTCCAGTATCTCTATTTGCACATCATAATTTGCACACTTTTCATTCCTGTGTTAATAATGATAATTCTGTAATTTATGTCACCACTATAGTCTATTTATTGTTCTACCTCTTAACCTTACTGCATTTTTGCACTACATTTTGCACTCTGTATATAGATTTTTCTATTGTGTTTTTGACTGTTTGTTTAATGTGTAACTCTGTGTTGTTATTTGTCACACTGCTTTGCTTTGTCTTGGCCAGGTCGCAGTTGCAAATGAGAACTTGTTCTCAACTGACCTACCTGGTTAAATAAAGGTGAAATAAAAAATAAAAAAAATAAAAAAAAAGACTTCTACTGTACTGACCTGTAGGTCTCCACTGCCTGGGCCGAGGCCTGAGCCCACCTCCAGTTGAGGGTCTGTAGTCTGTGGGTGGCAGGGTCACTGAGGGTCAGCCTGTAGCTCAGCTCATTCAGTACGTCCAGGTCAGGAGAGAAACCACTCAGCTCCAGCAGACCCGTCTGGAACACATGGAACCACAGTCAGTATCTGGATATATAGTATTCAACACAGAGGTCTGAGTTTAGCATGAGGTCTGTTTTGTGTTGGCCTACCTTGGATATGTACATATGTCGAGGCACAGTAACACTTTTCAGTCTCCCCTCCCAGTCCTCAAGGTGTTTCTCAAGGGATGCCAAGACACTATCAAACTCCTGGAGCTGCTCATGCTCTTCCTACACACAAATAAACACATTAATAACATGGTCAGGGATCCCGCATCAGGCATCAGGCATCAGGCATAAAGGCAAAGATAACAGAATGAAAACTATAATGTAATGTCATACAAGCATAGCTATAAAACAATAAGGCCTGTATCACCACACAGTACCTGGAGATTCCCAAGCTTATCGGCCAGCGACTGGCTCAGATGTAGGACCCCACGGGTCAGCATACGGCTCTCTGATTGGATGAAGACGGCAGCTGAGGGTTCCACTCGTCCACTGAGTTCCTTAGAGGCCTCTAACACCCCCTCCAGGTCAATCTGTAAACTGTCTGTTCTCCCCTGCAGGCTCTGGGACAGAGGCAATGGGAGAAATATAGCAGAGTATATAACAGAGTTCTAACAATAACTGATTCAGGACTCATTAACAATGTACATATACCCTCTACCAATTAGCTTCTCAATATCCCACTTACATGGACAGCCTGTATCTGGGCTGCAACCAGTTGTGCAGTGTTGTCCTGACCGGGTGGACGGTTCATCAGAGCTGTGACATCACCCCTCAGTGTTTGCAGACGTTGGGAGAAAGGTACAGCGAGACGTGCATACGCCCCCCAGATCTGGAGCAGTGTCTGGGTTCTATTCAGGTGATTCTCCAGCTCACGATTCACCTTCTTCCACCTTGAAATACCACATAAAGACCACTCAGTGTGTGTGTGTGTGTGTGTGTGTGTGTGTGTGTGTGTGTGTGTGTGTGTGTGTGTGTGTGTGTGTGTGTGTGTATGCGTGTTTGTGTGTATTATAGTTTATACTGACCTGGCTTTCTCTCTCTCCAGTTGCTCTGACATGAGGATTGTGGCAGTAGGACTGATCTTGTCACTGAGGATGGAGAGAGTTTGGCTCAGACCGTCCCATTCTGAGTCACACCCCTCAGTCTCCTTCTTTAAATGCTAGATGCAGAAACACATACACAACAGTGTGATCACCTGCTCATAAACTGTGTTACAACCGAAACTGTGCAATGAAGGGTTAAAACACAGAGGTCATTGCCCTCGTAGAAAGGGTTGAATAGAAAAAATCTAAGTTACAAATCAACAGTGGCGACCTGTCATTCAGGGCCTCACCTTTTTAGCTAAAAGGGGGGCGCTTGCCTGTTTTGCATGTAACATTAATACGTGTCACAAATCAGTTTGCAAACGATGTAAAAATAAATACAAATCTTTGAATTAATAAAGCAACATACTCTTTATTGCTTTCATGAGTAAGACAGCTACAAAATGCAGGTGTTTCAGCCTAGCTCAGTGCTTTCTGTGGTGGTGGGTCAGCCAGCGGAAAATACAGAGCGTGGGGTTGGTAATGTTCTCTAGTTGCGCTGTGATTGACAAAGTGTTCTGTCACTCATGGGGACACTACGTCACAGCCAAATATAAGGGTAGAGCTCGAACATTCATTAGAAGTGCCCATCCAAGAAGGCTCAAGGTCATTGGCCACAGATAAAATGACATCAAATCACGTTATATCTACAGTAGCTTTGATTGGACTGATCATGTCAATATCATACTTTCAAAATCTTGTCTGGGGTGGCCAATCAGATGTCAGGGGTGTCCAGTGCCACCCCGGACAAGATACTCCAAACTTTCATTCACTACTGGCAGTTTAATGCTGATTAACGTCTCATTTCACCTCTTGTTGAAATAAGCATTTATTTTGACGTTCGGCGGGGCATTTTTCAAATTGAGGATGAGGAAGAGAGAATATTAACGTTGGTTTAAGAATAAGAAGAACATACAGAAGAAGAAGAGAGCTCCACAGCTCCACAAGCTCTTTTACGCGATTGGTGTTAGCATCATATTTTAAGTAAGTTTTAAGATTTAGCATCGGATTTAGGTTTCCTGAACAAATTTTACGAAAGTTGAGTCGCTGTGTAAGTTAACATTAGACCTTTAGCTCCATTAACAGACAGTTAATCAGATAAGAGAGATCGGCTCCCAATTTTGCCATTATGTTTACATCTGTGCAAGTAATACACGCATATACAGTGCAGTGTCGTAAGTTACAGTACACGAATGTTTAGCTAATGTGGGGTAACTAGGCTACAGCTGTCAGTGTCCAGCAAGTTAACATTCAGCAATTTGAAATCCATTAGCTCAGTTAGATTTTCGTACTTGAACTCAAAACAAACAATTGTTATTATCAATCTGTTAACGTTACTCAAAAAATTACCACAATTTGCAGATAGCCTGTTTGCTATCGTAAAGGTGTAAGAAATTATAGATAGCTAAGTTACTTACTGCAGAGTAGGGCTAGCCATGATCTAACTAGTAACTTAGGCTGGTAGTTGATTTTAAGGTACAGTTATGATAATGGGGATTTGTAATTGAGATTGAGATTGGACATAAATGTGGGTAACTAGATGCTTAGATGTAACCATAGACTTATTTTTGCATAGGGTCAATTAAACATGAAAAGAAAGGGAGAGATATCAGACTTATTTTTAAAGAAGCACAAACAGGCAGATCAGGTGCAAACAGACCCTTGCATCACCACCGGACCCCAGAGCAGCTCTCTAACTGAGGCTAGTCAGAGTCAGTGTGGTCAGACTTCACAAGGACCCAGTCTACCAGCACCAGGTCAGAGCATCTACCAGGCAGTCAGTCACAAGGACCCAGTCTACCACCACCAGGTCAGAGCATCTACCAGGCAGTCAGTCACAAGGACCCAGTCTACCACCACCAGGTCAGAGCATCTACCAGGCAGTCAGTCACAAGGACCCAGTCTACCACCACCAGGTCAGATCATCTACCAGGCAGTCAGTCACAAGGACCCAGTCTACCACCACCGGGTCAGAGCATCTACCAGGCAGTCAGTCACAAGGACCCAGTCTACCACTACCAGGTCAGTCACAAGGACCCAGTCTACCACCACCAGGTCAGTCACAAGGACCCAGTCTACCACCACCAGGCCCAGTTCAGAATTTAAGTTCAGCTTCAGTTTGTAATAGATGATTTTGTCAGATTAAGCCTCACTTTAAAACGTTGGTTGGTGATTCATGTGTGTTCTTGTTTTGTTGGCTGTGGCATTTTTATTGTGATTATACACTCATGGTTTTTGTGTTATTTTAATGTAATAGATGTATCAAGGGATAACACAGAGACCTCTGGCTCTGAGCAAGACAGTGAGCCAGAGCTGCCAGGAGATGTCATCGAGCCCCTCCCAACTGCATCAAGCACCAGATATGCTGTTCCAAAAGGATCCAATGGTAGGCCAGGCCTATACTTTAAACTACACATTTTAGTTAGCATCTGTTAGTATCTAATCTTGTGGATCCCTTAATTATACATTTGCATAGAGATATGACATTTCAAGATCCAGAGAAGAGTCCTGTACAGCCGTGGTATAACATTTCCCAGAACTCAGCATGGTACTAGGAAAAGGGATTTCAACAGCTCCTGGTTTAAGGACAATTCATGGTTTGAATATTCTGTAAGTCAAGATTCTACTTATTATTTCGCCTGTAGGCATTTTTCTCTGCCCAATACACCTGAATCTGCCTTCACATCACAGTCAGGTTTTTGTAACTGGAAAAAGGTGCTGTTTAAAGATTCTGGGATTAAGCTCCATTCGAAGGCAGAGCATCATATCATATTGCACTACATTTTGCACTCTGTATATAGATTTTCTATTGTGTTTTTGACTATGTTTGTTTACTGTGTAACTCTGTGTTGTTTTTGTCGCACTGCTTTGCTTTGTCTTGGCCAGGTCGCAGTTGCAAATGAGAACTTGTTCTCAACTGACCTACCTGGTTAAATAAAGGTGAAATAAAAAAATATATGCTATGTATGCTTGGAATCAGCATAAAAGGGCTATTGACAGCAACTCATCAATGTTAGATGTCATAAATGAGGACTGGAAAAAGAAAGTGGGGGGAAAACTGTACTGTACTTACATTAAAACAATTGCAGATGTGCTCCTATTAACTCCACTCAGTCTGATGACTCTCACAACAAGGGTCATTTGTTTGACAATCTTAGAAGAAATGGCAAAGCTAATGCTAAGCACACAAGCCACCAAATCCAGAACCAAGTTCTTGAGGGTTTAGCTGTGATGGTACAACGTGAAATGATAAGAGAAGTAAAATAAAGTGAAGTTTTTAGTGTAATTGCAGATGAAACCAAAGATTTAAAGAAAATCTGTTTAGTAGTCAGGTGCTATTACAACGAGGCCGTCCACAAAAGCTTTTTACACTTTCAGTCGGCTGAAAGCTTAGATGCAGCAGGTCTCACAAAAATGCTAATTGATTGCCTTGAAAAACATGGTCTGGACTACAGAAATAATCGTGGGGTAAGGCTATGACAGTGCATCCGTCATGAGCGGAAATCATTCTGGTGTGTCTGCATGGACAAAAAAAGATGAGCATTTTATGTGCACTGTAATGCACATTGTTTGAATTTGGTTCTTGTCGATGATGTAAAATCTAACTTTTTTGCTCCCCTGCAGAAGCTTTATAACTTTGTATCTGGCTCGTACATTCATCTCAAGTGGCTTGCAGTTCAGAAAGAGCTGCAGCCCAGGGAACTACAGAGGCTTAAGGATGCAAGGTGGGCATGCAGATACATGGCATGCCGTAATCTGAGGGACAGGCTTCCAGCAGTTCTGAGAGTGCTACAGGATAACACACTTGAAAATAGTGTTGAGCTGCAGTTCCGAGGTAGAGACATTGACTATTCATAGTATGTTAAAGAATTCTAGTGAAGTAACCCTTTTGGACCAAACTATCTGCCACATTGAAGAACTCCGGGTTAAGTGAATTATCACCTCAACCTCTAATCAGCAATCATAGGATTCGTTCATGCTCCTTAGATGCCAGGTTAGGATTACACACTAATTTTCTGTCATGGTCTATGGACCCCCTGAAGTAGCCTTGGCCACCCCCTGGCTACAGCCATGTATAAAACTCCGCCACTGGGTGTGTGGTCCCAAGTCTGGGTTCAAAGGTCTATTTTCCAAGCTTAAAAATATAAACATTCAACATTCAACATTAGTCATGCTGTCAATCCAGCATGACTTCTGCTGCGATCAAAACAACTGGAAACTCAGATTTGGGAAATCTGACTTCAATGAGTTCAAGATGGGAAAATAAGTTTTGAACGGTCATCCAACTTGGAATTGCAAGTCGGGAACTCTGGCCTCTTTCTAGAGCTCCGACCTGAAGATCACTGATGTCATGATTCAATCATAATGTCATCATGATTCAACCTTGTTCCCAGTTGTATTGAAAGCACCATAAATCCAGAGAATGCCAGACTTTGATGACAAATTTGCCCACGAAGGACCGCCGTGCCACCTTCCTGTTCAAGTGAGCACAGCACAACAAGGTGAGTCCAAAAATGTATTGTATGCTGCTGCATAAATTATGTAATATGCCAGGGAGATATGTATAGTGTAGCCAAGAAAGTAATACTAAGTGAATGTTTTGTAGTAAGGTGTTAGGATGTGCCTCACCCTAATAATTTGGTCTATTTTCACCTCTTAATTTCGTCTGCTGTTCTGACATGGTGGTGCACATGTAGCCTATAACCTGTTTTAGAAAAATGTAATCATTGAATATTGTAAGAGCTTTCATTGTCTGCTTATATTCCCCCTTTATTTATCCTACGGTTCTGACTTGGTGTACAGGGAGAACACTGTAAGAACAGCCCATGTTCTGAATTCTGTCAATGTACAAGTGGCGCAGTGGTCTAAGACACTGCATCGCTACAGACAACCTGGTTCGAATCCAGACTGTATCACAACCAGCCGTGATTGGGAGTCCCATAGGGTGGCGAACAATTGGCCCAGCGTCGTCCGAGTTTGGCCGGTGTAGGCCGTCATTGTAAATAAGAATTTGTTCTTAACTGACTTGCCTAGCTAAAGGTTAAATAAAAAAATAAAAACCTTTCAAAAGTGCTGAACAAATAGTTATATTGACTACGTCCATCCTAGCTCGCTCATTAATGTTTTAATCAAAATTACGGATTGGCTCTTATCCGCTTGTCGTCCCCTTATGCCAGTTTGTACATCTTAATTGTCAGTAGAAACCACATTTGTTTAAGCAAGTCAGCCATATCAACTATGTTTTTTTAAAAGGCATTAAATGAGGCTGAAAGAACTATTTCGCTGCCAGACAATGCTCCGCTGATAGCCAGGTGTAGCAGTGGTAAGGTGTGGGACTGCTGTCAGCACTCTGCTGTTGGGACAGCTTTATGTCGGCCCTAACAGTTTGTAGGCACCGTTTGTCACCGTTCTAGTGCAATTAATGTATTGTTTAGTGTTGTGTTGTGTTTGTGTAGTGACTTTGCTGGCATGCATTTTCGTTTGCCCCACCAAGATTTACATGCTAAAATCTGCAAATCAAACTTGCTGGGTAGACGGTAGTACCTACCTGGAGCTTTTCATGGAGTCCCTGCAGGGCGTGGAGAGAGAGCTGAGGGAAGCAGCTGTATTCCAAAGCCTGGAAGGTCTTCACTGTGTCCAGTGTTGCACCATTCAGTCCTTTCTCAAACACAGCCCACAGCTCCAATACCTCTTTCAGTCTCTGTCCCAGAGCTGGGTTCTGGAGGGGGAAACAACGAGTCAAAATAGGAGCCACTGCACCCTACAATTTGAAGGTTTTTACACCTAGTATCCATGTACTGAATACACTTATTTTTCATTCCCCTGAGCTTACCTCTTGACTGAGGGCTGCACAGGCCTTAATGACATCATCTGTCTGAATGATGAAGACACAGGTAGCATCCTCGTTTCCTGTATGGTGTTTTTCTCTCAACTCTTGAAGTGCTCTATAATTGAGCCAGAGTTTCTCCTCCAGACCCTGACAAACGCAGGAGTAGTAGTGAGAAAACTCAGTAACACACGCATGTTCAACTGTATGTCCAATCCCCAATCCATTGCATTTATTATGTTTATTTTAAACAGGGACAATCTGCAACATAAGTCTCAGAAGTACAAAGTGATGCGTTGCACCAGATGTAGCTATTATCTCATTTCCATCTTCAGTCCCTGGGCAGGTGAACATATAACCATGAAAACATTATATACAAACAGACAACATTCACGCATCAGACATCTTAAAAACAGAAGTCAAGACATTACACATAAAAATAATATTGGGGTTGTAAAAAACATGGTAAAAACTGAGTATTGCACATAGCCCTCTAGAAACAACTAGAGGGCAATGTACTTGACACCTGTGGCACTGTACACCAGGTTCTGTTTTTCAACATACCTCACAGGTTTTTAAGCTCTTCTCCGCTACAGAGTGACTGACGGGCCTCTGGGCCGAGCCCAACCACTCTCTCTGGCTGGTGAGCCAGGTGTGGTGGTCCTGCAGTCTGACCTCTCTCTCTGTGCACATCCTCAGCTCCTGCTCAACATCCTGGGTCTGCAGAGGGAATGTCAGGGTCACATTCAATAGATATGGGATCAAATCATCAATGGGACGGATTGATGCTCTTAAAATTGAAAGTATTCTGTCGGGCTGTATCACCGCCTGGTGATGTGTATTGTTGTGTAATTGTTAGATATTACTTGTTAGATATTACTGCACTGTCGGAGCTAGAAGCACAAGCATTTCACTACACCCGCAATAACATCTGCTAAACACGTGTATACAATTTTAATTAGATTTGAAAATAGCTTAGGATTTGTTACCTAAATGGCTTTAAAAAAATCAAGGGGGTTGAGCATCATGTTGATATGTTATATCAAAGATGTTCCATAGGTTATGTAAGCTATTTTCTCTTTTCCCTATTGAGTTCTCACCTGGTTGTTGAGGGTGCCCTGTAGACTGAGCCAGCGGTGGTTAAAAACGCCCAGCTCATCAGCATAGTCTGTGTGTTCATATCTCCCTCTGCTCATCTGTAACTCAGACTGGTTGACATAGTCCACTGTGAGCTGGCGGACTGCTATCTCAGCCTTACACACCTGTAGGAGAGATGTGTAAGGAGAGACGTCAGGAATCAACCAGTTTGTTCATCCAGATATAAATATTTGTACATTATAATGGATATCACCAGGTACTGAATAAGAGAGGAGAAACTGAATCTGTCAGTTGCTACCTTTAAGCTCTGAAGGACTAGGTTGAGGTCTGCATTGGTGGAGGTGGTCTGGTGGACCCTATCTCGTTGCTCTACTAGCCTGGCCTCAGTCTCTTCAACCCAGGCTAGCAGCTCTGTCAAGGCCCCCTGTGGGGACAGCCTCTCCATCAACAACTGACAGACGGAAGAAGAGGAGGGGGAGGAGAAGAGGAGAGAGGAGACAGTCAGCAGCATAGCAGTTCTTGACAGACTCAAACCGGTGTGCCTGGCACCTACTACCATACCCTGTTCAAAGCCACTTAAATATTTTGTCTTGCCCATTCACCCTCTGAATGGCACACATACACAATCCATGTCTCAATTGTCTCAAGGCTTAAAAATCTATTTTTAACCTGTCTCCTCCCCTTCATCTACACTGATTGAAGTGGATTTAACTAGTGACATCAACAAGGGACCATAGCTTTCACCTGGATTCAGCTGGTCAGTCTATGTAATGGAAATGTTTTGTATACTCAGTGTATGACCCACTCACCTGATGCAGAGTCTGCTGGACAGCAGGAATATCAGACAGCATGCCAGCCCAGTCCTGTTCTATCTGTCTGAGCTGGGTCTGTACAGAGCAAGGCTTTGGGGCAGCAGACTGGGGCTCTGGGGCTCGCTCTACCTCTCTCAGCTGCAGTAGCTGTGTTCCAGTGGTGATCACTGAGGCTTTCAGAGCCGACCTAACCTCCAGCTCTTTGGTGAAGTTCTACAAACATGACAACAGACATGGTCATATTCACCTGAGGGTCATTAACCCCAACATGTTCTCACAGGCGTTGACTTGACTGGGAAAAAAACTGTCCATAAAAGATTCTGTGTTTACCATATACTGGTTAAAGCGGGAGTGAATAGGTTCAAGCTCTTGCTCCTGATTGGCTGTGAGAGTGAAAGTGATCCAACTGTTGATGCGTTCCCTGGCCCCAAAGATCCACTTCCTCAGTGCCACAAAGTCACGGGAAAACCTGCAGTGGTGAGATTAGGGGCATTCTTCTAAACTTCTGATTTTGGTTTTAAGGTCCAATCCAGACCTTTTTTATCTCAATATAACATTTCTGGGTAACAATTAAGTACCTTACTGTCACAGTATTATTCCAACCTCATAGTGTGGAAATACAGTATTTATAAAACCCATTTTTGATTGCATTGGTATTTAATGAGTAAATGCAACACTACTATCCCAAGTGGTTTCAGAAATGTCAAAGCTGAAAACTTGCCAAATGCAATTATGAATTTTCATATCTTATCTCTAAACACTGTATCAAAGTCCTCACCTGCTCCACAGTTTCCTGTTCCTGTCAGTGCTGACTCGTTGTTGCTCCAGCCTCAAGTGAAGGGTGGTCCAGCGAGTCTCCAGGCCAGACCCAGACACACCGACCCCTTGGCAGCCAGCCTCCTGCAGCCAACTCCCCTGCTCTTGCATCTGGCTGAACTTTGCCCCACTCTCCTCCAGGACTGCTCTCATTTTCTGCCCAAGAGTGAGAGAACATAATCATCAGTCTCTTCAACATAAGCCTATACACCCCATCATATCCCACATCCCATCTCTACTGTAACACACTAGAAAACCCCCATCTCTCACACATTGCCCCACCCCATCCATCCCCAGCCCCAGCTCCTCAGAACCAGGTTGTGAATGAGGAAAACACTCATATTTCTAATAGAACACCACAAGAAGGGCGCCTGGAAGAGGTGCACCACTCCGGCCATTTTGGATGATTGAGAAGAAAAAGTAGTGGAACCAGATATAGCCATGGAGCTGGCTGGGGGTGATATGAAGGAAAATTACTGTTTGGATGAGAATACAGACTCTGAGCTGACACCAAACCCAACACACAAGAAGACAAATTCTTCTGGTTCAGGTGGCATGCATTGAAACGCATGTCCTTTTTTGTGGCTTTCTTTTGCAAATGACTATGAATTAACAGACTTATTTTCTAAAACTTGTCAATACTAAACATCATTAAGGTGTGGGACATTCATTGTATGACAAGAAATAACTAGCAGGTTTATTTTTGCTCCAGCTAGAATTTGTCTGTCCACAATCCAACCGTGGGAACACACATCTCTCAACACCAGGAACAGGAAGAGCTGGCCGCTACTACCCGAGAGATTGTTCGTGAGGAGATTACTTCTGCTCTGGACTTACAATTAAAACTGGTAAATTAATCATTGGCAGTGCTCACTGCTAAAGTGGATACCTATTCAACCAGAGTGGAAGGTCTGGAGAAGACAGCCAATGCGACAGAGTGGAAGGTCTGGAGAAGACAGCCAATGCGACAGAGTGGAAGGTCTGGAGAAGACAGCCAATGCGACAGAGTGGAAGGTCTGGAGAAGACAGCCAATGCGACAGAGTGGAAGGTCTGGAGAAGACAGCCAATGCGACAGAGTGGAAGGTCTGGGGAAGACAGCCAATGCGACAGAGTGGAAGGTCTGGAGAAGACAGCCAATGCGACAGAGTGGAAGGTCTGGAGAAGACAGCCAATGCGACAGAGTGGAAGGTCTGGAGAAGACAGCCAATGCGACAGAGTGGAAGGTCTGGAGAAGACAGCCAATGCGACAGAGTGTTCCATGACTTGGAAAGGATAATCAAATAAATGTATAGAGAGGGTCTTTTGGGTGGAGAGCGACCAATGGGTGAGTTTCCCTGTAGGTCCTGCTTTTATTTTACATCCATGGGCTTATGAACACTAAAGATAACAATTACATTTTAGAAAAACATTGGCAACACCAGCTTTCTCTACTGGAATTTGAAACGCCTTAATATTCCTATCAAGCATTCCAGCTGTCTTGATATTCTAGCAAGAAACCATACTGACATAGCATTGCTCCAAGAAACACACCTGCTCCAAAACGACTCATATAGAATAGAGAACCATTTGTACAAACTGGCTGCTTTTCCATCAGCCCCAAACACAACTAAAAGTATAATCATAATGATACATAAGAATCTCAAAATCATCATCCTTGGTAAAGGTGAAGACCAAGAAGGCAGAATCACTTTCCTAAATTATATCCATAATGGAAAGAAAATGGCCTTTGTTAATTTGTATGCTTCAAATTCATATGATCCTACGTTTTTTGATTCTCTGAACAGCATATTGTTAGAATTGAATTCCCACTGGTTATTGGGATAGACATGAATGCCATTCTAGACATGCGGGACAAATAAATCTAATAAGACCAACTACAATCCACACGCAACCAAGGCTCTCCAACATATACTTTCTGATTGCAACCTCATTGATGCCTGGCGAGCTCATAACCCCGAAGCAAAAGAGTACACTTTCTATTCCAACAGACACAAAACATTTTCCAGAATAAATTTCCTATCTACTCTATTTTCTTTAATAAAGAAAATTTAAATTCGACATATGAGCCATCTGATCATCATGCTTATTTCTGTCAGATACACATTTCTGAATCTCCCAAAAGAGCCACAAGATTGGGCTTTAGAGAGCCACTGAATGTGCCGATTGGCATGTGTGTTTTTATGTTTCTCATTATAAAAACTATATTTCAGTCTTGGAGTGTGTTTCCTGTTTTTGTTCCATGAGACAATGTAGACGCGGAAGGCTATTTCACTTCCTCAAAATCCCCAGAATTAATCTATGATAACTCAAGAAATCTGTAATTAATATTGACGTTATAGCAGAGGATGTTTTATTTGCGCAATTTTACATCTAACTAAGA
Organism: Thymallus thymallus; assembly: GCA_023634145.1. NCBI lineage: Eukaryota > Metazoa > Chordata > Actinopteri > Salmoniformes > Salmonidae > Thymallus > Thymallus thymallus. Next base: position 5,277,635 of record CM042406.1, read on the forward strand.
TTAGGGGTGCAGTATTTATCAAGTAAAAAAATATATATATTTGCGACGTATTGTCTTATGTAATCAAAGTCAGAGCTGCTGGGCAGGTTTGTCTCACTGTCTATGCCAAGGGGGGGCAAAGTACGGGCCCCAGGCACTTCAATCCGGCCAACGAGACATTTTTTAAAGGTATTAAATATTATTATATTTGAGATATGATTTTCGGTCTAAAATGACTCATTCCATGATATAACAACCTCCAATAGATGGCACTGTAGCCTAGTTGTAACCAGCGGTTCGGACTTACACGACAGTGTGTCTGCCTGCTAGGAAAAAACGAATCTACAGTGTATTAAACTGACAAACGTCACAACAGATGGATCCCCAACTCTAACCAGTAAGAACATTGGACTACTAAAAAGATTACAAGACAAAGTAAAATATTAATGTCTACTGTATCATTCATCAGGAAGTGTGTTGAAGCTCGAACATGTTGTCGTGAAAGTTGATAACTTGATACGGGCAAGGGGGCTTAACCATGGTCAATTCATTCAGCTGCTCAATGACTTGTTATATCACTAAAATGTGCACTGGCTAAGCCTGGGGAAGATTGGTACGAGAGGGGAGATTGGTATGTTCCTGGATACGGTTGGTAAAGCTGATGACTTCTCCGAGTTACAAGACGCAGACTGTCTGGCCGACTTTGCTTTCGAAAGATCTAAATGTGAAGCTCCAGGGAAAGGGTGTTTTTGTGCATTAACTGTATTCCCTAGTGAAAGGGTTCAAGGTCAAACACATGTTGCTCTCCAGACAAATGCTGGAGAGTGCTGCCAGTGCTCATTTCCCGACACTGGCAGCACTGAAAGCACCCCCACCGCAGTGCCACACTGTGACATACAGTAGCACATTGAGCAACTTGCATGCTGAGTTCTCCCGCCGCTTCTCCGACTTTGGCAAGATTGAGACTGAGCTGTAGCTTGTATCATGCTCCCTGTCTTTCGATAGCGAGAAAGCACCACTAGACACACAACTGGAGCTCATTGACATCCAGTGCGTCAGTGCTTTGAAGGAGAAGTACAACACAGCCACAATACACCAGTTTTGAGGCTCACTGAATGAAACACAGTTTCCCAACATGAAAAAGCACTTTTATTCGGGTTCATGTGCGTGAACACACTTTCTCAGTCATGAACTTCAACAAACCATGTCACAGGTCAAATTTAAGTTGTAAGCTGTTCTGAGTATCTCCATGTAAAAAATTACACCAGACTTTGATGCCCTTTCCAAGAGAGGTGACCAGACCGATTCCTCACATTAAGACCGAAATCACCAAGAGTGGGGTAGGCCAGGCTAATGTTTTCATTCTGTGTTTTCAACAGTTTTAGGCTATGTATTTTTTTTGTTCTTTTTTAGAGTGGAGGTGAATTGAGAACTGTTCCATAATATGCTGTCTTAAACAGGCCATTCAATATGAACTGAAATGATATACATTTTGCTCTTATTTGTGTCACTCAGATTGTCCTTTAGTAGTAGAGAAGGTATTTACAGAGCTGTATCAGACATCTGCTGTTTCCAGTTATATAAACATGCTTTTTTTTCATGTTTCTTTTTGTGGCTGTGAGTCGCATTGTACTTTAGAAGGATATAGTACGTGGCCCTTCATATGGTTTCAATGATAACAAACGTATATTTCATCCGTAAATATGAATAAAACTGTTAACTTATGAGCCTAGTTAGTTTAACCACGGAAAAAGACAGGAACCTTCCGCTAGCCACGATTGGCTGAGATAATGGATGGGCTGGACATGACGGGAGATGAGCATGGATTGGTCTGCCATGTAGCATGCTTCGGTCTATAACGTGAGCTGTTCACTATGTGTTGATAGTCCTTTCTACAGCACCGTTTTTGAAAAATATAACGCTAGCTATTGAGAACTACAAAAGCTACTTATCTCAACAGCAGTGATGCCCTGAATTTAGCAGGCGCTATCAACAGATCATTCTGGAAAAAGTGATGGGCAACTTTCTGCACATGCCACGGTCAGTGAGAACCGGAGTGACTTGACACAATGCTGGCCAAACAGCTACTGTACAAACAAAACTGAGTTATAGTTGAAGTCAGAAGTTTACATACACCTTGGCAAAAAATATATTTAAACTCAGTTTTTCACAATTCCTGACATTTAATCCTAGTAAAAATTCCCTGTCTTAGGTCAGTTAGGATCACCACTTTATTTTAAGAATGTGAAATGTCAGAATAATAGTAGAGAGAATTATTTATTTCAGCTTTTATTTCTTTTATCACATTCCCAGTGGGTAAAAAGTTTACATACACTCAATTATTATTCGGTAGCATTGCCTTTAAATTGTTTAACTTGGGTCAAACGTTTCGGGTAGCCTTCCACAAGCTTCCCACAATAAGTTGGGTGAATTTTGGCCCATTGCTCCTGACAAACTGGTGTAACTGAATCAGGTTTGTAGGCCTCCTTGCTCGCACATGCTTTTTCAGTTCTGCCCACAAATTTTCTGTATGATTGAGGTCAGGGCTTTGTGATGGCCACTCCAATACCTTGACTTTGTTGTCCTTAAGACATTTTGCCACAACTTTGGAAGTATGCATTGTCCATTTGGAAGACCCATTTGCGACCAAGCTTTAATTTCCTGACTGATGTCTTGAGATGTTGCTTCAATATATCCACATAATTTTCCTTCCTCATGATGCCATCTATTTTGTGAAGTACACCAGTCACTCCTGCAGCAAAGCACCCCCACAACATGATGCTGCCACCCCCGTACTTCATGGTTGGGATGGTGTTCTTCGGCTTGCAAGCCTCCCCATTTTAACTCCAAACATAACGATGGTCATTATGGCCAAACAGTTCTATTTTTGTTTCATCAGACCAGAGGACATTTCTCCAAAAAGTACGATCTTTGTCCCCATGTGCAGTTGCAAACCGTAGTCTGGCTTTTTTATGGCGGTTTTGGAGCAGTGGCTTCTTCCTTGCTGAGCGGCCCTTCAGGTTATGTCGATATAGGACTCGTTTTACTATGGCTATAGATACTTTTGTACCGGTTTCCTCCAGCATCTTCACAAGGTCCTTTGCTGTTGTTCTGTAGTTCAATGCTTCCCTTGTCTCCCCCTTCTGGCTATTGGGATAAAATCCATAGTGCGGTTTCAAAATGTATATGGCAAAGTAAGCAAGCCCGGATAAAATGAGCAAAGAGGGAAAGACGTAGGAAGACTATCCATACCAAACATTAAATTGTATTTCCATACCCATTGTTATACTATTCCAGGTATTCCTTAAAGAGGTAGGATGATGGAATACATCACCTGGACAACGCAGGTAGCACTGTGAGGGTTATGTTTTTTGACTTCTCCAGTGTCTCCAGAAGGTGGTCAGTGACTCCACTGTCCTGGCGTCGTGGGGGAGCTTGTTCCACCATTGGGGTGCCAAAGTAGTGAATAGCTTTGACTGGGCTGAGCGGGAACTGTGCTTTCATAAAGGTAAGGGGCTAGCAGGCCAAAGGTGGTTGAAAGTAGTGTCCTTGTTTGGGTGTAGAGTCTGATCAGAGCCTGAAGGTAGGGAGTTGCCTTTTCCCTCACAGCTCCGTAGGCAAGCACCATGGTTTTGTAGTAGATGCGAGCTTCAACTGGAACCCAATGGCGTGTGCGGAGGAGCAGGGTGACATGAGAGAACTTGGGAAGGTTGAACACCAGACGGGCTGCAGCGTTCTGGATAAGTTGTAGGGTTTAATGGCGCAGGCAGGGAGACCGGCCAACAGCGAGTTGCAGTAATCCAGACGAGAAATGACAAGTGCCTGGATTAGGACCTGTGCCGTTTCCTGTGTAAGGTTCGTACTCTGTGAATGTTGTAGAGGATGAACCTGCAGGATCGGGTCACTGCTTTGATTTTAGCAGAGAACGACAGGGTGTTGTCCAGGGTCACACCAAGGTTCTTTGCACTCTGGGAGGAGGACACAATGGAGTTGTCAACCGTGATGGCAAGATCATGGAGCGGGCAGTCCTTCCCCAAAATCTCAGTTATTTTGGGTTTTTTTAAACAACTAATTCACTGACGTCAGTTCAATTATTTGAATTACATTTCGTAATGTTTTTTTCGGTGAACTCAATGTGTGTGAGGGGATATCAAGAGGGGATAGAGAGAGTAGCTGTTGCTTTGCGAGGTATCTCTACCTGAAAATACATGATCAAAAGTGATTGATACAGTAGTTGGTCTTCAGCAGTCATAAAAGTATGCCTTATTTACTTTAAAGAAATACAAAATAGTGATTTTGTCAGACAGCATAGCCAGGCAGCTCTATAGAGATGAGATGATGACTTGGAATGAAATAATAAAGTCATCATGTAAATGTAATATACACAACATATTATATTTTATTAAAGTAAAGTAATGTGAATAAATAATAAGTTAATAAGTGATAAGCTGTAATGGGCATCACTACCATCATGGGACTTTTATTAACTGTTTTATTCTGTGTTGTTACAGATTTCAACCAAAATAATAAAAATTGATGATTTTTTAATAATCGAAACCGAAACCGAACCGACCTCAAAAAGTACTAATTGCTCAGCACGAATAAATAAATGATCCTGAAAAGACAGATCTATATAATATATAAACGACTTTAGGAAAGCTCCAAATCTGAGCTAGCCATTAAAAAGTACGGTCCGCAGATCTAAGATAGAGATATGGGGGGGTGGGGACTGACAACCAACCTGTCTTGTTATATGCTAATGTGAAGGATGCATACAACTCCACTGCACTCCCTCCCCTCGATAGATCGGATCACAACCTTGTCCACCTCACCCCACTCTACAGGCCTATGATCCAACAGCAGCCAGCGACCACTAGGACCATTAGGAGATGGTCCCCGGAGGCGAATGAGGCCCTACAGGACTGCTTTAAGACAACAGACTGGGATGTGCTCTGTGAGGCTCATGGGGAGGACATTGATGGACTTACAGACTGTAAAACGGACTATATCAATTTTTGTGTAAACAACACTGTGCCTACCAGGAAGGTATGCTGTTTTCCAAATAATAAACCCTGGGTCAACAGCGACCAGAAGGCCCCGCTGAATGAGAAGAAGAGGGCCTTCAAGGAGGAGGACAGGGACAAATTGAAATGCTTCCAGAGGGAGCTAAGTTGCGGATTGCTGAGGGGAAGAGAGGGTATAAGGAGAAGATGGAGGACAAGCTGAGGCAGAGCCAGGTGAGAGAGGTGTGGAATGGTATGAGAAATATCACTGGCTTCAAAAAGTCAAACAGTGGGCAGACGGAGGGGACCCAGGACAGAGCCAATGAGCTGAACACATTTTTTAACAGGTTCGATACTGGCCCTGTCCACCTCCCCTCCAGCTCCCCAGGCCACACACCCTCACGGCTGTCCCACCCCCCCTTTGCTCACAACACCTCCATTGAGACAATCAGCAACCCCCTCCCCACCTTCGCCCCCACTCCCTCTGGACTTATCTGCAACACCTCCCTTCCCCCCACCTCTGGACTGATCCTCAACACCCCCCTTCCCCCCACCTCCCCACCTGGGCTGGCTTTCACCACCATGAGGAGGATGAAAGTGGAAACACCCTTAGTCTCCTGGGTTAAGGACTACCTGACCGGTAGGCCACAATTTGTGCAGCTACAGAGCTGTTTGTCAGAACGGGCAGTGAGCAATAGAGAGGCCCCCCAGGGAACGGTCCTGTCCCCATTCCTGTTCACCCTGTACACCTCAGACTTCAGATATAACTCTGAAACATGCTACCTGCAGAAGTTCTCGGATGACTCTGCAATTGTAGGGAGCATTAGGGGTCGGTAGAAGGAGGAGTACAGGAGCACAATCAATTACTTTGTGGTGTGATGTGAGAAAAACCACCTTCAGCTCAACATCAGAAAAACAAAGGAGATGGTTGTAGATTTCAGGAGAACCAAGGCCAAACCGACTGCAGTCCCTATACATAGGATGGATGTGGAAAGGGTTGGTTCATACAAGTTCCTGGGAGTCCATATGGACAGCAGGCTGGAATGGGCTGGTAACACCGGGGTCCTGTACAAAAAGGGCCAGAGCCAACTACTTTCTAAGGAGGCTTAGGTCCTTCAACGTGTGCAGTAAACTACCAGTCTGTGGTGGCCAGTGCCATCTTTTTTGCAGTGGTGTGCTGGGGCGCCAACATAAAGGCTGGTGATGCTTCTCGGGTAAATAAGCTGATCAGGAAGGCTAGCTCTGTTCTGGGGATTAGCCTTGACACACTAGAGGAGGTGGCAGAGAGAAGGATCCTGGCCAAACTGCTGGCCATAATGGACAACGTCACCCACCCTCTGCATGCCATGTTTATGACGCAGAGGAGCACCTTCAGTCACAGACTGATCCCACCACAGTGTGCCAGAAAGCGCTACAGGAGGTCCTTCCTGCTGGCGGCTATTAGACTATTTAATGCCTCACTGGGGTGCCGTGCCGTCGGCAATATAGACCTGGAACTGATGGGGTGTTAGGACCTAGTTTAACAATTAGGCATCCATCCGTGAGTAACTCTCTGGTCTATCTATCTATCTATCTATCTATCTATCTATCTATCTATCTATCTATCTGTCTGTCTGTCTGTCTGTCTGTCTGTCTGTCTGTCTGTCTGTCTGTCTGTCTGTCTGTCTGTCTGTCTGTCTGTCTGTCTGTCTGTCTGTCTGTCTGTCTGTCTGTCTGTCTGTCTGTCTGTCTGTCTGTCTGTCTATCTATCTATCTATCTATCTATCTAGTAGAACCCTTTTTGGTTCCAGATATAACCCTTTTGGGTTCCATGGAACCAAAAATGGTTAATCAAAGGGTTCTCCTATGGGGACAGCAGAAGAACCCTTAAAGGTTCTAGACAGCACCTTTTTTTATAAGAGTGTACAGAGAATCCACTGACCTGGGATCCGTGTTAATTTCTTTGATAAATAACATGATTTTTATGTTTTATTTTCTATTAATAAGACTGCTTTTCAGAACAGTTAGACGTTAAAGCACATGGAGTGCTACCTGATTGACAGACAGTTTCTCGCAAATCTGTTCCACTGAGTCCTCCTCCAGGTGCACCTTGGGTAGGCCAGCTTCCACATCCCTAAGCAGGGTGTCCAGACTGGTACTTTCCTCCTCCCACTCTGTCCATATCTACAACCAAACCAAAAACAACAATTCAACACAACTGCACATAACACAACACACATTATTCAATACACCCACTCAAACAGTCACACCAGCACACCTCAATATGAGCCCATATCTAGCTATTACAAAGCCAATGTTTCCTGTGTTGTGCCTACCATAGAAATCCTATTCAATTACTAGAGGGGCTATGTCATAAACCTTCAAAGTTCCAGAATAGGGTTAAAATGGCAGCCATATTGGTCAGGGAGAAATCCAAAACAGTCTAATTGGAATGAATGGCAGTAGAAGCATAGTCCTGATTTTACTTTTACGCAGGAAAAGAAAAGTAAGGCATGTGATATAAGAAATTGTGTGATAGATTTATTGTTAACCTAAAATATATTGTCATATCATTATCAATACAGTTTATAGGAGTATTATAACGATTGTCTCTAATAGCCTCTAAAAGTTCATTTGAAACATTTATGGTATCATTCCTCTGGCAGGCTAGCTAGCGAAGAAAAATTCTTCAAATTCATTATTTTACACAGTATCTTATCACAGCACTGGCAAACCATGGTTGACCTTTATATCATCATAAGAAGGTTCATGTCCATTCTAGTATTTACATTTACATCTTAGTCATTTAGCAGACGCTCTTATCCAGAGTGACTTACAAGCACCATGCTCTACCATCTGAGCTACACGGGACATGTATTCTAATTCCTAATTCTATGGTGCCTACCTGTAATATCCTCTGCATCCTGGTGCCTCTCTCCAGGGCCTGCTGCTGCAGTTGGGTCACCTCCTCCTGGAGGACCCTTGTCACGCCCTCCCACCTCTGGAGAGTCCTCTCTGGGACTCTCATGGAGAGGTGCTGCAGGGTCCCCAGGCGGATCCCCAGGAACTGGAAGAACTTCTGTCAAATCCATAAGAACCATAGCAGGAAGAGGGAACCCAAAACAATAGCATCAACGCATGCGGTATCAATACTGACGATTACACAAGAAGTAAGCTCTTGGTTTCTATGGTGGCTAAATGAAAACTAAATCCAAGGTAGCTATCTAATTGCACTTGATAGGATCAGTACAAAATGGAGGACCTGAATGGTGTGCGCTCACCGAGTGTGTGCTAAGGCAGTCCTGTAGCTCAGTCCTGCTGTGGAGCTCCAGACCAGGCCTCTGTGAGAGGCGTTCTGAGCCCAGGGTGACCAGCATTTCCAGTCCATGTAGCAGCCTCTCAAACTGCTGCTGAAGATCCACACTGGCCCTCAGTTCCTCACTCCTGGCCCCCACAGAGCCCAACACACTTTCCAGCACAACCTGAACACACATTATAAACATTATGATATACACATACAGTCTACTTAATAACACATATGGTCGTACGTAACCACCATGGGGACATGGTTTCAGCATTCAAATGTATGGGTACCAATCACTCCCACTGAATGTGTTGATTACTCCGATTCCATTAGCACATTGAGCAAGGCCTTGTTTTAATGGAATGTAGTTCCAAAGATAAGTGGGGCAGCTGTCATTCTGAGTCAAATAAGAATAAATAAAACAGGGAGAGGTTGAAATTAAGGTCAGCTCTATTCCAAATAATATAACTGAGGTGACTTATTTCATTGGGTACTATCATAGACTAATGTCATATCATGGAGTCTCAGCATGGTCCATGCAGTTCAGTATATAAATGTGTTCAGGTGTAGGTATTTTGCAGGACTATACTGCACCTCCAGCTTGGCGGCCTCCTCTATGAGAGTGGAGGGCAGGAGCTGTCTCTCTGCCCTCTCCTGCAGGGAGGACAACTGGCTGGACTGAAGCTGCAGCTCTCCTTGGACCTGCACCACAGACTAAACACACAGCATACAAATACACAGGTCAAACAGCCCACACCCTCAGCTGATCCTTCATCAAGTTAAGAGAGCATTTCAAAATCCTATCCAACAAGTTAACACAATCGAAACATCTAACCAGACAGACTAAAACCCACCATACAGTAATACAACATACTGATGTGCACTGTACCGAAACCGTACTGCAGTAGCCCAGTTGTTGATATAAATGTTATATTATAAACTGGGTGGTTTGAGCCCTGAATGCTCATTGGCTGAAAGCTGTGGTATATCAGACTGTCTACCACGGGTATGACAAAACATGTATTTTTACTTTTCTAATTACGTTGGTAACCAGTTTTTCATAACAATCAGGCACCTCTGGGGTTTTTTGTATATGGCCAATATACCACGGCTAAGGGCTGTATCCAGGCACTCTGCGTTGCATCGTGCATAAGAACAGCCATTAGTCGTGGTATATTGGCCACATACCACACCGCCTCTGGCCTTATTCCTTAAATAAACCACAGGGAATGCGATGGTGGATCTGACCTGGTGATAGCCTGTCTTCTCCAGCTGGCCCTGCAGCTGCTTCTGTCTGGCAGCCAGGCTGCTCTGGACCAAAGGCAGGAGTTTACCCAGGTGATCCACACACAGATTACCTCCATCTGACCCCAGAACACCAATGACCTCTGACCCCTGGGAGGTCAGCTCACCGCCCAGGGTCACCAGCTCTGCTGCCAGAGTCTGAGGACAAAGACCAAGCACATAGACACACATATAGTCAATAGTCTCATTCAACTGACGGAACTCAGCACCGAACATGCATCAAACTTGGAATCAAATAAAACACTGTTACCCATATGTAAACCAAACCATATGGTTTAAAGTACTTTAGTGTTGTCCCTACCTCAAGCTGCAGCAGCTGGAGCTGTGTGTCCTCATGTGACTTCCCTGAGGGGGACTGCAGGAGGTGGGTCAGTGAGGACAGAGATAGCCCCACCCCACATAGCACCTCAAACAGACCCTCATCCAGCCTCTGATGAACCTCCTCATGCGACACAGACTGAAACAACATCACAAGCCACGGAAACATCAAATGTGGAGAGTGATCATTAAAACCAACATGGCGAAAGTGACGACCCTAAGAGAAAACTGATTTTAAAGAATACTTGGTCTGACTATGTTTCTACTTGGAATTGAATCTCTTCTCACATAATCTCATTTAATCTCTTCTACGGTAACACTCTTTTCCCCATTCCATGAAAACTGTGATAGGTTAATAAGCCATGATGTCTTGAGACTGACTTGAATTCTACACCCGTGAATCAGTGCCCTCACCTGAGTCACCACCTCACTGGCAGTCTGGCCCAGCTCTCGCAGCCGACGTATGTGTGTCTGCATCTCCTGAAAGCTGTGAGAGTCAATGAGACTACTGGCTGATCCAATACTCCGACTCACAGATGAGTCTGTCACCTTTAGAGTGAAAGAAATAAATAACTCAAGTATGACCCCATTTGAACTCCAGTTCAAACACAAACACACATACCCACAATGGAACACTGCACACTTGGAAATGTGTCATTTAAGAGCGGGAGCTGCTTACATCAGAAGGACCTCGCTGTGCAGTCTCCTCCAAGGCCAGAAGCTGGTTGTGAAGGTGTGTCCACTTTCTTTGGACCCCTGCCTCCCCCTCTCCTTCAGGTTCAACAGGAACTCTAAGGAATGAGTTGCAGTTCAGCCTGGTCTCATAGACTAGACGTAAAATAGTAAATGTAAATCCGAGACGTTTAAATTAGTATGATAAGTTACATTTGGTATGGTTACATAAGACAGAAAGCCAGTTAAGGCCAGCGGTGGAAAAAGTACCCAATTGTCGTACTTGAGTAAAAATACCTTAAAAGAAAATTACTCAAGAAAAAGTAAAAGTCACCCAGTAAAATACTGCTTGAGCTAGTCTAAAAGTATTTGGTTTTAAAGATACTTAACTATCAAAATAATAATTTCAAATTCCTTATATTAAGCAACCAAGACGGCACGATTTTCTTGTTTTTAAAATTTACGGATAGCCAACAGTCAGACATAATTTACAAACAAAGCAACTACTTCAACTACTTATTACTTTTTAGCTACTTTGCAACTACTTATCATGTTAGCTAACCTGTTCCCCTAATCCTAACCTTAACCCTCCTACAACCTTAATCCTAATCCCTATTGTAACCCCTAGCCTAGCTAACGTTAGAATTGGAATTCGTAACATATCATACGTTTGCAAATTCTGGACATATTGTACGTTTTGTGAATTTGTGCATATTGTACGTTTTGCAAATTCGTAATATATCATACGAATTGTCATTCGTAACATATCATACGAAATGGATGTGGACATCCACAAATGAATACATACCATACGCAACATAACATATCATGCTAAATGGAGTGTTTCAGATTTACATATACGTAATAATTAAAAATGCTTTGAGACCAGGTTGTGCAGTTAGATGGTTGTCAGAACCACACATAGCCTTGGAGAACTCCACTGAGAACACAAGCATAATACTTTCTATAGAGCTGACATTTTTAGTCTCTGAGAAGAAATGAAGGTCCATCCAAATGAAGTCAGAGCAATCTCTCCCACTCTCATTGAAGAGAAGAACAGAGCAATGAAAA